>JARHVA010004666.1:1475000-1481796 GCA_037957365.1 Torreya grandis | reverse complement strand
TAATGAATTAACAAACCTTATAATAAAAAAATCAATCCATTTTGGTTCATGGAAAAACTCCCAAGAATCCATTTTACACCTTTTTCTCTCATTAGGACTCTTTTCATTGTATCCATAAAATCATGTAAACATCCTTGTTTAGGATAGTTTACATATTATCTTTGGAAAATGAATAAATATTTTATAACCTAGTGTTTCTTTAAAACTCCATGACAAATTTTACGTTTTGAGAGTGAATGTAAGTGTGTTTATTGTGTTTTTTATCTTCCCCCATTAGGTCTCAATTAAGAATCCTTGCCTAGAAGACTTATTGTATACTCCATATATATCCCACACATGAAAAAACACCAAAAAACAAGTGATTAAATTTAAATATCCTATCATGAAACTCCATTCCAAATTTTAGGTCTTGATACCCTGTGTAAGTGTGACAAACATGAAACGGTCTCAAAACCTAGTCTCTTTTTAAGCTTGTTTATGACTACCTTGAAAAACTAGACCTATAAGATAATTTACATGGGGTATTATATGAATTTTTGGGTTTTTAGAGATATAATACATCCCACAACACTTTTTCCCAATAGTTTTTAAGTGTTTAACTTTGCAAATTCCTACAAAACACCTAAAAACCTTGTAAAATAGGGCATTTAATGTAGTCTATACAGTTATAGGTATGTACAAAGTACATGGAAAGGACACACTTCAAGTTATAAACAATTTTAAATATGTTTTAAAATAAATTTAGTTAATTTGATTTACTTTAGAGGTCCATATCTCACATTGGATCATTACTTGAGTTTTAGGAGGGTTTTAAAGTGACTTAGGTTCTTAAAAATTATTCATAAACCCTAGGCCCTTAATCCCTAATCCAATGCCAAAATTTTATATTAAAAAACCCTCTTAAAATTTCCATAGGCTCTTATTTTCCCATGTATCCTATCTGTATAGATATAAGTACAAGAAGTTGGCATTCATGTTTCTATATTACCATTGGAGAGGGGTCTAAGTTCTTAGGCTTTATTCGTGCATGTGATAGATCCAATATAATAAATAATAAATAAATATTGAAGTGTGGAGACCTATTTATAATCCTTTAAATCCACTATTTATCATTCCCATGATAAATATCATAACAAGTGAGAGAAGCTCTTATTTGAAATGCAATCATCCATTCGAGGAGCTCTAGATAGTCTCAAAAGCATAAAAGGCACTTTCATTATCTTCCCTAATTTCGAATGTTTTTTTAGGTTTTATGATATTATAATTATCTTATCAAAGTATTAAAACCCTCAATTTACCCCCAATCAACCACCTTTCTCATGATTGTTCATATAGGTTTGTGTTCTTGGACTTAGACTCTACAAGCCTAAATAGACTTGTGAGCTTGTTACTATTTCTCAATAACTATGAGGACTATATATAAGTTTTATTGGAATTATTAAACATATATAATGTGAGTTAATTAATTATATAGACCTCTATGTCTTTCAAAATAAGAAGTCTTTTATAATTGACCATGCAAACTTGTAGGTACTCAGTTGACTGTGTATGCAAGGATTAAAGTAAACCTTACTTTTGGTCATCTTATATCTAAACTATATTTACATTTATTTAACCTCTAATTACCTCTTGTACCTATTTTCTCACCTAATATAAACTAAAATTCTCCTTTTGTGTACTTTGAATTCTCTTCAAGCTTGAAACCAACTTGCTCTTCTTAGCAAACCTATAAGTGGTCATTCTTGGGTTTGACTACATTTTAACGTTTTAAGACTTAAATTACAATTCATTTAACCACTAAATTACTTTATTACACTATTGATAGTTTTTATCCTCTTCAAATTTTCCAAAACACTACATCTTCCCAAACATACACTTGTTCCTTGTACCTTCTCAAGGCATGGTTAGAGGTGGCTATTTAGTGGGATTTGGATTTTAAACTTGTTCTCTACAAATTATATCATGTAATTTTGAGATAATTCAAAACTTTATTATAATGTCATTCCACTATCTTACAAATTCCATTAGCCTTTTATTAAATTTTCAAAGCTTTTCCTTCTTGTCTCCATATACAAAACCTATGTATGAGTATTAAGCTTGCAAATCCAATCTTCTTAACCCTCATTTGACTCTCAAATCACTTAGGTGATTTCATTGGTCTATACTTTTCTCATTTCATGGATTCATTTTTTTAACCAATTATTCTTAGCATTAAAAAATGCCTTTTGTCCTAAAATAGGACCTATAGGTCTATAACCTATAAGTCTCTTTTCTTGCTTGTATATACTATTGAGACATAATCTTAAGTCTTTTTATACCTTGATATTGTATCAACTTACTATCAATTTTCATGACATTTTCCTCAATATTATATCAAACTCTTTAATGAAAACTAGGTCATCCCCAGCTTATCCATTTGTATCTACAATCTATGTATATAGTCAGGTCCTATACAAGGCATATGCATGGAAATTAGAGTCTATAGTTTGATCATGGATACTAATGATTTTAGTGAGATCATTCAAGTTCACAAGGGTGTTTATAAGTTTACACCATATCTCCTCCTTTTCCAAAACATCTTCAACATGAACTTTAGACCCATGAATATTCACCTATAAGTCTACAGACCTGTGGGTGAAATGAACTTGTCTAAGCGTTTGATGGAGAATGCATTTGAGTCTCATATTAAAATACATTGAGATTATAATTTTATAAATACCATTTTAATATCATTTCATTATTTTATCATTTATATTTTATCCAAAATAAGCTTCTATCCTATAGGAAATAATTCATGCATAGTGTCATGTTTCCAAAGGATAAAAACATGACACCCCTTAGAGGACTATTTATAAAAAGCTAATTCTCAAGAATAGGGCACATGAACCATGGAAGAGTGAGGTTTTTTTCATGAATAAATAATCATTTTAACTTTATAAGAGTGACAACATTTCAAACCAACCCAAAAAACTTGTATCAAAGTGAATGAAGCTCCATACACTTGAGAAACTATTCCTCTTGTTGAAGACAACTCATAATGTTAATTTTATTGATGAAAAAAAATTTAAATGAGTCATTTTATCTATAAAAACATCTAACACAATCCATTATCCTCCATCAAATTCTAAAATGAATAAATAGGATCAAAACTAGACCTTGCTTTAATGAACAAGATATAGTCACCTCATGTCACTCTTAAAGATTGTTTATATAGGAAAGGGGCTGAATATTCAGAAAAAATATATAAAAAAAGAATATTAATAAGACATCTATATTTTCCAAAAAATTTAGCCTCCAACTTTCTCTTTCCTAGCCATAATATACATTTGAATTTTGCCTATATGAGTTTGTGAAGAGAGAGAGAGAGAGAGAGATGAGAGAGAGAGGAGAGAGAGAGAGAGAGGAGAGAGAGGAGAGAGAGAGAGAGAGAGAGAGGAGAGAGAGAGGAGAGAGAGATGAGAGAGAGAGAGAGGAGAGAGAGAGAGAGGAGATAGTTGTTTGCATCTATGAGACCTAAACCTTGATCCCAATATTGAATATTACTTGTGAAACATGAAGGGACTCTTTAAAACCATTTTCACCTACAAGTAGATATTTTAAGGCCATATAAGTGCCCATAAGTTCCTACAAAGGAGTATTTTCATCAATTTAGGCATTGAACTATAATTATTTTAGGATCTAACCCTTTTCTGACATTAGGTATGCTATGACACTTATTTAAACATTTTTACTTGAGATTGGTATGTCTAATTCCTCCAAATTAGCCAAAAAATATGAATAAAATAGCTTTATGGTGCATAGGAACATAATAAGAGGTTAATATATGATAATATGACTTTCAAGACATAAAGACAACCTCATTTAATGAATTAGTACCATGCCATGACCTTGAACACAGATGAAAACAACATGACTCATAAATGACCCTTAGGATTATACAAGTACATGAGAGACTCAACCTTAATCAAAGCTATATAAAGACCAATATGACCATATGAATACCATTACATGACAATCATAAGACCATTTAAAGACCATTACAACTATACACAAGATTGAATAACCCTATTAAATTTTTTTTATCCTATAGGATTTGACCATTTTGACATAGGGGTAAAAATTGGTCAACATGTAGATCATGGATTCATTCCATGAGTCAATACCTTCTACATTCCATTAATGTGTCAAATTTATATATGATGGATTCGAATATTCTCTCTTATCAAATGATGCATCCTTTTTAAAATAGAAAATGACTCAATTCATAACTTGAGGATAAATCTATTATACCACATTCACAACCCATCATGCTTGATAACATCGACACGTTATGAGGAAGGTGATTCAATTGTAGAATATGATAAAATACCAATAACAAACATTCAATAATATATACATAAATTGTTTACCAATCACTATCCTAAAATAAGATAATGTACTAGATATCCCTATTTTGGCTAACTTCAAATATTCTAATTTCATATTTACAAATTGGTATGATATTGATAATGATGATATGAAAAATATAGGAAATGAAAAGTTGCATAAGCTAAATTTCAATATTGTTGATTTAGAATAATACTTATCTCATAGTTTATTCATGCTTGTGGGAGATTGAACATATCAATATGATTCATATACAATATAAATTAATAAATTAGAAACTATTATGAAGGTAGAACTTGTATGCAAGTGAAATAAGATATATCTACAACATATCCTAATTAGTAATATCTAATCTTGAATAAGGTAATAAATTAACAATCCACTTAACAATACTTTGTTATATTAGGGTCATCACAAATTATAGATCTTATAAACCTAAACTAAGGGATATCTTACAACACAATGGAAAAATATATGTTTCCAAAGCCCTAGTCAATTTCCATCATGTAATAACCTTAGCTAGGTCTTTTGGTTGTAATTAAAGTAAGTAAACTAATCTAATAAATAAACATGCAAGCTAATCTAGTAAATGAATATAGAAGCTAATCTAGTTCTCACCAAAGTTTATGGCACAAATTGGGAAGACAATAAATATGAAAAGATAATTCTATTGAAAATAATATAGAAGTAATCTAAGCAAAGAGAGATACAATTCAATCCAATAATCCTATAACATCTATTTATCATAATATGAAGGGCTAGGAGTATACTTACCTTGTTGAAGTGAACTCATCATGCCTCAATCTCTCCCTTGTCCAATGGTACTTTAAAAGGAGTTTATATGGATGGTAAGGATCATAATGATAGATTAGATCTAGACTATAAGACTTATCCTATGCATCTAGGACCTCTATAAGAAATTTTATACTACTCCAAGGCAAAAACCTAAGTAATAAAACATCTAATTGATTGTATAAGTATATTTATGAGCTTTAATGATGCATAATTGAATGATATTCTCTTTATAAATTAAGTTAATTAGGTATTTATAGACAATTATTGACACTAAAATATCTCAATAATTTATCCAACAAGGTTGGCTATGTTAACTTCGTTTGGTAGGAATTAGAGTCGTTAGGTCTCAAACTATGTCAGTTAGGCCAACCTAGTTTAGTAACCTACAAATTAACATATTTTTTAACAAGGTGAATAGGTAAATGTTATCATATTTTATCTATTTAGATGATATGGTATGAATTATGGAGTCATCATAGTTGACATAGTAGGATGAGATAAATGATAGTGTCAGCTTGGTTGCCATAGTATGAAAATAGGCAATATAAATATAAAATAAGTAATTAATTGACATTTAGACATTTAGACATGGAAATATAGTTTATTATACTTTATTATCTATTTTATATTTATACTTTTAGGATTTTTGAGAGTGGTTATGATCCTCTAACATATATATTGTAAATTTAAGTTTTTGGAGGTACCTACTATATTTCACACTTAACCATATTTCAGGGTTTGAATATTTCATTATTAGACATATTTTAATAATTTAGAATTTAAAGCAGACAAAATATGAGGTGAATGGATATAAAACCTAAATAATTTTTAATAATGTTATGAATGATACAAAGTCACAATAATCTTGTGAAGCACCGATGGTCTACCCGCCCTTTTCCTAGTGCCCCCTTTAGGGCATGCACCTAAAGAGATTGAAACTCAACATGTTCCTATAAGAGACAAAGTTTATAAAAATATTATGTATATACATAAATTTTATATGAGAAAATAAATACTATGTTTAAATATAATCAACATAATCAAAGTTCTAATACTTGTTAGAGCATTAATTCACACCAATAATAAGAGAAAATTAAGGTTTTATGTCTATAGGTTATATCACTTGAAGACAAGATATCACATAATTTCAAACTTAATATGTTATAGTTAATATTTAATCTCTTAGATAATAATTAAAAGTCAAACAACAATAATTATAGACAACAAAATGTGAATATGACATGTTACCAAAATAACATATCTAAAGGGAACAAGTCAAAAAGGAAAAACTCCTATACACACAAGCACATAAGGTGAATATGAAAATACAAACTCAAAATAAGTAATATAGTATCTTTAAAAACTAGTTCCTTACAAAGTAAAGTGCAATCAAGACACACCAAATAAGCTTAATCTGGTTCCAAAAAAAGCAACTAAAAATTGTTCATCATTTCTAGAGCCTTTGTTTATTATTTTTCATGTCGATGGAAATAAATGTATTGAGGTCAAAATCAC
Source organism: Torreya grandis (assembly GCA_037957365.1). Taxonomy (NCBI): domain Eukaryota; kingdom Viridiplantae; phylum Streptophyta; class Pinopsida; order Cupressales; family Taxaceae; genus Torreya; species Torreya grandis. The sequence goes on along the minus strand of JARHVA010004666.1, from coordinate 1,475,100 downwards.
CTATTTTCATGAGGAAAATATATTTAGAATGACATTTATTCAGTATTTGGGGTATGAAAAATAAAATATGATAAATATTATTAGGCCTCAATAATGCATT
>JARHVA010004666.1:1457500-1467500 GCA_037957365.1 Torreya grandis | reverse complement strand
CCTCTCCTTTGGTGTTGTGTGATAAATGTCCCCTTATTTATGTTTAGGGGATCTAATTTGGTCATGATCTTGATATGCAAAGTATCACAATAGATGTTAGTTAATTGCCTTATCTAAGCTTAGATTTAATAAATAGGATAAGTTTTATATCTATCTTAATTTTTGGCATAAATTTTGATAAACCTGACATGAATATAATCCTTCATTATAGTTTTTCTTCTAACAGTCAACTAGGTCGACACATGTTGACCTATTTTTATTTATTGCTTCTCAATTTTCATTTATAGGTAATTAGGTTGATGCAGATCGACCTATTTATATTATACAATTTATGATTTTCATTTAAAGTCAATTAGGTCAATATAGTTTGACCCATTTTTTTCTCTATTTTCATTTACAACCAACTAGGTTGATGCATTTTTTGCCTCTATGGGACTAAATCAATCCTAGACAACCTATTTATAACTATGTTTTTCTAACAAGACTCATTATGAAAGATGGCCTAGTTTCAACATTCAAAATTACAAAACTCACATTTAGCCAACTAAGTCGATTATGGTCAACATAGTCATATTTCTTAGGTTCTTTCTAACCAACTAGATTGGCCTATCCTAACCTAGTTTACATTTTCTACTTTTTAAGTTAAATCGATAAAATATTTGTTAAATATTTTTTTGTAATTTTTTTAGCTAAGCAACTCATTATTTAATTTTGTACTCATATTTTCCATTTTTTCAATTCTATCAAAAATTTACTACATAATCAACTAAGTCAAACCTAGTTGACTTAGTTTTGTGTCTGCTTTTCTTGCAAGTGAACAAAGTCAACCTTGGTTGACCTATTTTATTTTAGCATCTTTTCATATAAAATTGTGTCGACCAATGTCAACTTTCTTAAGTTATTATGTTTAAATAGATTGACCTTAGTTGGCCTAGTTCTATGTGTCTTTACCTTATGAATTAACAATATAGTTCACCGCATTTTTTTTAGTAATTAATATAACCTTTACTTTGAAAAAAATTTGATGCATGTTTATTTACATTCAAAATTTATAAAATAGGTTTTTGATACTTGACTTTCACCTTTATTTTTCACTTTGTTTTTATTTCCCTAGAAATTGTGTGTTGATAGTTTTAAAACTAATTGGCTACCATCATGAATTTCTATGTGATACTTTTTTATGTCCTAGTCTATCATTTATAGATACCATGGTGTGAGTGGATTTTCCTAACACTAATATCCATAATATATAGTTAAACATGAAATTTAGTTTCTATGTGTCTGATTTTGTAGTGCAATGGTTAGTGGTTAGTGTTGGGAAGCTACTCTCAACTTACAGTTGAAACCTAGTTTAGTGGGATATGAGAACAATAATTTTTCCATAGTCAGTGCCCTGAGACTTTATTTCGACACTGTCCAATGGATAATAAAGTATCTTTGAGATCTTAAAAATCAATCTCATCTTTTTAATACATCTTCTTAGTCTTTATTTCCTAAATTTAGTTAGTAGTATTAGTAGTTACCAACTTTCATTTTTTCTTGAAATTTGTTGTTTTTTTATTGCCAACTATATCAACCAATGTTGATTCAAATTTTGTGTTTTGTGTATCAAGTAGATAAACCAATAGTTAATTAGTTGATTGTGTGTGAATAGACTAAGTCAACTAGGCTCTAATCATTCTCATGTATTCTATCTTGTTTACCTCTATTCTACAAACTACATCATCTAGTTTAATATAAAAGCTTTTCTAAGTCATACTAAGTCACCTAGGATCGACCTAGTCTAATCATTGTCATTAAATTCTCATCTCACTAAATCAACCAAGGTTGACCTAGTATATTTTTGAAATAATTTATTTACATTCTTGTCTCACTAGATCGACCTAGGTCAACCCATTAGATTTACAAACTATTATCTTTACCTCCTAGATTCAACTAAATTAACCTTAGTTGACCTAGTAGATTCTAGATTGTTGCTCCCAACTTATTTTGTAACTATGTCGACCCAGGATGACCTAATATATTTAAGTTTTATATGTTCATAAATACATTGACCCTAGTCAACCTAGTTTAGTAGGTAGCTAAAAGTATTCACTTGCTATTTCTTTTCCCATACTGATTAGTGTCAAGAAATCAGCTCTAATAATCTTTTGCGATAGTCTTAACCCATTCATATTTTACATGGGTTTTTATTTCTTACCCAAGAAGATAATCCCTCATGGTAAAAATACTAATTAACACCATCTAGATCAAAGAAATTCAATGTGGTACACATTACTCAAAATGATTATCTAGGTGATTATAGTAATTAGAAAACCTTTATGATAATATCATTTATACCCCTAACATAAATGGTGCCTTATCCAAACCTCCTTACTTTATCATTGGAGTAATTGATACTAACATAGGGAACCCTCCTATAAGGAACCATCCTATAGAGAATCCTTCAATCCCTAATCTTGGGAATTATCCTCCTACCAACACTAATATTCCACTTCCTACCACTAGCAATCAAAATCCACCCATAAATAAAAATCAAATTATTTTATCAATTGGTTCAATAAATGAATGTTATCCAAAAACCTAACAATTACTAAATTCTCCAAATGCAAAGCTACTTCTTTAAAATGGCTAGTCAAACCCCTATTATCATGCTTCAAAATAATAAAAAATGTGTCCCCCTCATCTTAGGGATGCCAATGGGAATATCATCCCTCAACCTCTCATGTATAAGATAATGATTCAAAACCTTCAAAACTAATCTTTATATCCACACATTATATCCATAGATATTATAAAAATCTCTTCAACTATTAAGTATGATGGAACTAAATACCCTATATTTTCCTTAAATAATTTGGTAATCTCTATAATGAATGGGTCCAAACCAACAGTTTACCTACTACTAAACATATTGTCAAAACTTTTACAGGAGATGATTTAGAATGGTATAATCAGCACACCAATTATTCCATATGAAAACTAGAGGATCTTGTAAAATCTCTAATTAAATAGTTTCAACAAAATGATTTTCCTAAAAATTATCTTAGTCACTTCATAGATTATAATAAATTACCCAATGAATATGATCATACTTTCATCAAAATATGGAAATAATTAGCTCACAAAGATAACCATAACATGAGTGATGATAATATTTTATAACTTTTCACTACTTCATTTAAGTCCACTCTTCAATATAAGGTTTGAATACTTTCTCCTCAAACCTTAGATGAGGATTTTGATCAAGCTAAAATATAATATTTCCTTATGAATCAATTTGAACCATATCATAATTTAATCAAATAATATTTCAAAACTTCAACTAATGCAATAAATAACATAAATTCTCAATATAAATCTCTTCCAATAAAAATAGGAGCAGTCAAATCAGATAATCAAACTCCCTCCCACCCTTGATGGTATCATAAATAAATAAATTATTATCTCTATATAAACCTTTCATCTATAACAATATTTTTCCCCCATCATGTCATGATCCTAATAAAAAAAATTATTCCACACCAACATTGATCATTCTCATTGTTGTGAATTTATAAAAAAAATAGTTTATTTCATGTTAGGATATGCATTTGATCATGATGCTATGTTCAAATTGCATCATATCAATTATCCCAAATCTTCTCAGAATAGAATCTTTGATAAATGTATTAGCCAAAACAATTTAAAAAAACTTCTATTGATCCCAATGCACAAATCTCTAATTAAAATGTTTGTGCTATTGATGTTGATTATGATTAACATTATACTAATTATCAATATGTTAACATGATAAAGTCAATTATCATCATAAAATTGCTCACAAATACCTTATTACCAAACCTAATAAGTCATCTATCGAAGACAAATTATTAAATATACTACAACTACTAAGCCCTCATATTCAAAACCAACCACTAGTGATGATCCACCTCCACTAGTAGAATCTCAAAGAATTCCAAAAAGTTCCTTGTATAATCAACCTAAGGATTGTTCTCACTCTTTTTCTAAATATTGATGAAATATCTTAGATGAAATTAATTTTATGCCTTTTAAAATTAATCTTATGGAGTTATTAATAACTTTTCCTTATCATTTTAAGTTTATCATGAAACAACTATGAGACATATAGGAACCTTTATCTAATGAGTCTAAGTTCCTTCTTGATGTTCATAAACCTATAGAGGTGCATGTTATCGATTTAATTTCTTCTACCAAAACCTCCATAGAATTTCTTGAAGATGATATGATCAATGATGAAAATATATTTTGAGTTGATGATCCACATATTTTTATCAAAATTGGCATCAATAATACTTTAATCTAAAAAGTCTTAATTGACAAAGGATTTAGAATCAATGTTACTTATCTTTGGTTTAATTAGAAAATCAGATATTTCAAATAAAATATAAAAAAATGACTCATATGTCATGGAATCAATAAAACCAATAAAACCCCACTTGTTTGAGTTTGTCTCCATCTCACTATTCAACCCAATATAATCCACACCAAGATCATGGTTCTTTATCTTCCTTTATCTTACAACATGATCTTAGGTCATCTATGGACTCATCATATGCAAGCTATTGCATATTATGGTAGACAATGTATCAAATTTATACATAATCAAAAACATTACAAACATGAGGCCAATCAATCTATTAAATTTCCCTTAGGGTTTCAAAGGAAAGATAAGATAAATAATGAATTATACAAACATAATCCAAATTTTAGTATATCATATTACTCAGTAAATATAGGCATAGAAGCGTAGTGATTGATTTTTTATTGTACTCAACATGGATACGTCCACAATAAATAGGCTAAATCAACCTATGTTTTATCCACTTAAAATGGTCATCTACATGAATACTATCTGATTCTACTTTTGATCTATTACTTCCATGATTCTGATTCTTTATATATTTTATTATCAATCAATCATGGAAGTCAACTAGTAAAATTATGTACTAAATGGAAATAATGGCATGTATTGTAGTTGACTTATAGCATACTTGTATCAAATAAGTTTATAATTTTTTTCCTAATCTAGAATATCAACAGTAATTCCTTTTATTAATTTTCACAGTCACACATCTGAAACAACCAACAAGAATCTCAGTTTGAGATAAAATTTTTTCTTTCTAAGTGATTTTCTACAGAGTAGTTTTTGATATTTAGCATTTGTTAAAATTATAATTTCTACTCATTTTACATATTTATCATCCCTATACTATCTAGTTTTACACTATAATTGTTTAACATTATATATATATATATATATATATATATATATACATATACATATATATATATATATATATATATATATATATATACATAGATATATATATACATATATATATATATACATATATATATATATATATATATATATATATATGTATATGTATATATATATATATGTATATGTATATATATATATATATGTATATGTATATATATATATATATATATGTATATATATGTATATATATCTATATATATACATACATATATATATCTATATATATACATACATATATATATACAGGGGAAAATGGTCCTAACCACTTTTATTTTATCCATTATGAGAGATATAATACCAGAAATCAAGATTACACCACTATCTAAATCCTTTTGGGTAAAACAAGAAAAAAGCTTCAGGCATGCCAAGCCAAAGTGGGAGTCCTTACATTGATAACATAAAATATACTATCAAATCATGGTTAAAGTAAATAGATTAAAATTCACCTAAGGTAAATGCCACCCAATTCAATGATTACATGCAAATAATGATAAAATAATGAGTTTAGAGCATGAAAACCTCATTACCCCTAAGATCATTAGTCATATGACATAAAATGAGAAGCATCCCAATCAAGAATGGTTTTAATTTAATTGGGTAAGGGAGGTTACAAATAATTATTGGTTCTATTCATGGTTCACCTAATTTTGAAAACCCTATTTTTCACCTAATAAACGATTTTATTGACATCTCACTTTTTATAAAGGAACTTAATTTGATCAAACTACATTATCAAATGATTATTCTCATCCATTATAATTTTAATTATCTAAGATTAAAAAATTCCCCCAAGGCCACATTAATGATCAATTGAGTGCCCCCTTCCATGATAATGTATTATTTTAAAATAATTTTTATTTAACAATTAAAACATTTTCTAATAGGTATAAAACTCAAGAAACAATCAGAATGTTAAATATATACAATTATTAAAAAATCTAATTTTTAACTTGATTAATATAAAACACGTTATTTTTAGAAAACACTAAGAAAATATGTACTTATCTTAGATTTGAATGGCTCAATGATTGTTTCTAATGTCTAACAATATAAATTAGCAAAATGTAAGATTGTGACTATGCATAATAAAAGGTAGAATTTAAAATTACACCTAGACATGTTTATTCTCCCTAGACAAAAACACGTCATTCATGTAAGTTATCTATTTATTTTTTCAATTTGATTATGACTAATGTTTGATAGTGAAAAATATATAACTTTGACAATTATAGATTAGAAGCAAAACATGAGAATATTATTAGAAAAGATTGCACTCTTTGGATAATCATATATATCAACCCTATCCTTTAATTATTGACATGTCTATGTTCATTGTGATGAAAAATTAGACTATTTCACCACCTTTTATATTATAAATGCACTTACGAATATGTAATATCACACAAAGATGTCTACAAAATAAAACCACCTTTCTTGCACACAAACCAAATTGATATCATATAGGGGGTGTTGGGTAAAATGGACTGATTTGGACTAAATTTGGTTAATCCCTATTGAATTACCAAGCACTACAATGCATTTCCAATTCTTTGAAGAGGCTCAAACTTAAATGTATGTTCTCACTAGCATGTATGTGTGAAATAATGAATTTAATTATATATGCCTTATCCTATTTTACCCTTGGCAGAAACATGTAAATGTGAACTTAGATTTTGTGAACTTTGAATATGTCTTCAAAAATTCTATAGCTAAAACATGTAGTCTTTTTATAGATTGTTAGAGTATGGAGTGTTGTCTGAATTAGGTGACCTATTGGAATGAAAAATCCATTACAATAATAATTAAACAAAAAAAAAGAGAATTGAAAATAAATGTGACCTGAAATAAACTCTAAAAATTATGCTTGGACAAGTCTACTTCACATGGATATGTCTACGAGCCTAAACCAATCTAGAAACAATAGACTTGTCTAAAACGAAAAAGCAATAAAATTTGGTATCCCCATGAAAAATTTGGAAGATGAATAAAAAATGGATAAACTTATGAATTACATAGATAAGGCTCAAACAAATGCACCAATGGATACCCCATTCATCACCAATAGTCTATATGTGTAAAGTTTCATTAAGGACACTTAATATGGGATTGTACTAAATTTGGGTATTTAAATTTATTCACACCCAATTTTTATATTAATTAAATTTCCAAAGTAAATTAGAGAAATATACCTGAGTGTGTACAACACACTTTGTCTTACCTTGAAATTTTGATTATGTAGGATACTCAATAGAAAAAACTGCAATAACACATGTAGTAGTCAATGTCTAAATATGAAATTTGAAAATGTGAATTTGATATTGAAATTTAAATATTTATGAGAAAACACCCATGTATGCATGAATTACTATGTCATATGTGGAGAATTATTATTTTTTTAAGAGTTTAGAAATGATGTTTTGGTTCTAATCATTTCCAAGCCAATGAAATGAAAAATCCTTCAAGTAATAATGAGAGAGTTTTATGTTTTTGGGTGTCTCTAAATAAATGACCATATAAACTCAAGTAAATGATATATCTATGATATATTATCCCAATATAAAAGGGTGTACAAAATTTTCCCCCTTGAAAAATCATTTGGAGTTAATTTTTTCTTATATTAGATCATTAATGAATTTTGAATGATAAAGTCTCAATTTTCAATAGCTAATCAAGTCTATGAGTTGGAAATATATATTCTTAAACTCTAATAAATTGTGGAAAATTACCTAATATTACTAATCCCCAAGAAGGTGTAACTGTGATGGGTTCCCTATAAGTGATGTCAAGGTCATTTAGTGTCACAAGACTCAATCATACATCACCCATAAAATATGGAACCACATAATGGGTTCTCTAAAAATAATTTCAAGGCCATTGAGTGTCACTAGACTTGAATTTACATTACTTGTAATAAAAAGGATCATACTGATATATAAAAATATAGATTATAAACTGCATGATCAAAAGAGAATGAATGATATTCATGCCCCCATGATGACCTTGGAGCCAATAGATTTGAATTGAAATAAAAACTATTTGTCTTTAAATTTTTAAAATATATTGTAATGTAAGTGTGCATGAAGATCAATCATGCCTTTTTGAATTTGAAAATTTGTGTGAATAAGTATCATACCCCCTGAATCTATGCCAAATGTTTTAGAATGATAAGCTATAATTGTTTTTGAAACATGTAACATATACTTTTTGTAACTCGTTTGCATATGCCCATACATATGCAGCCCAATGTGTATGAATTTGTACACATGTATGTTTAAATTGAGTGCATGTGTATGTCATATGCCCCTATAATATGTATTGATATTATGACATTTGTGATGTATTTTATTTTTAAATTAATTTTAATCTTTGAAAACCTATATATTTTATGTGCAATCTAATTTTTTGACTTTCTTTGAATCTTTGAAATCCATATTGTGTCATTGATTTATTATTTGAATTAATTATATTATTTGAAATATGTATTTTTTTCCTAGATCTAATTGAGTATACTTGCATTACATGTGCCCCTAATATTTTTACTTGTGTGTATAATTTGTAATACCCATGTCACAAATATATAGTATGCTAGTGAATTTAACTATTCGAAGCCTTTTATAATGTGCCAAAATGTTATTTATAATGGTTTATTTATTGTAGTAAGCCTAATGCATGCCCTCTTTTGATGTGATGGATGAGATTATACAATATATCATATTGAAATAAAAGGTGTACATTTTTTTAATAAGTTTGAAAAAAAAATCTATGTGATTAAATAACATTTGACTTTAGATGATTTTGACATATTTGAATTCTAACCATTTTAAAAAGAAATCATTGTAATTTGATGATTATGTTCAATGGGTCTCCTACAAATATTTCCAAATGAAATAATCTCAAGATATCAAAAAATATGTAGAAAAAATCAATGTATAGGAAAGTAAGTTCTAATTTTGACATATTTTTAATTTTTAGTAGGTGTGGGGAAAATATTACCTTGTGAAAGAGGAGATTATTTTTATTTCAATGTAAATCACATGGAAGGATTTTGATATATATCACTTGATATATTTCATGTGTAAGTTCCAGAGGAGTTATTTCTGAATTTTTGGAAGGAAAAGTCAACTCAAATAAATAGGTTGGTTGAAAATAAAATAATAATTCATTTGTATATTCATAAGTTGTGATGTTTGAGTTTTATTTTTTTAAATGCCATAGAAGTGATACATTGGACTTACTATATTTGATTAGGTGGAGGTCGATCTATAGTTTAAGGCTACTCTTACCCTAGATGCTATGCAAACCCATTTTTGTAATTTTTCAACAAAAACAATTTTTTAATTTTTATGGTTTTTTATGTAATTTATAATCAGTCTTACAATTTTCCAAACTTGTATGGCCTGTAATGGTCTTGATCAAACCCTACACAGACCTATCTAGAACTATCATAGAATTATCTACCTAACTTTATAACTATCATTTTTAGTGTGGGCATTTCCTTAGTAAAATGTAACATTAGCATTTGTTATTACTTGATTTTGGACATATTTACATTAGTTTACTAAATTTTATTTGGTATTTTTGTTATTTTTGGATTATATGCAAGTATATGATTCCAAACACAAGCACATGATAGAGACCAATATAATGTTACCTTTTATTGATATATAGAAGGCTACTCTCAATGTGGATAGG
>JARHVA010004666.1:1332500-1455000 GCA_037957365.1 Torreya grandis | reverse complement strand
TTGATATATGTATAGACCTTTTGTTTGTTCATTCTTATATTTTGATTATGTGTAATGGGTATTTCATATTTTTTGAGTTCATAGTATGAAATTATGAATTAATATTTTGATATATTTTTACAAAATAATGTGTTAATGATATTATCTTTTAATTTAGACACATGTATAATTTAAACTACAATTTTAGAATCAGCTCACCACCATGATGGAAATATAAAATATGCACTATATTGATTATTGTTTATAACTTCTTTTTTGTACTAAATCATTGGCTCTATATTCTTAGAATTAGTCACACTAGTATTAGATATATATCATACTTTTGATTGATATTTTGACATTAGTTTGACATCTTTTAAATATTCAATACATGTTCATATCTTGGATATGAAATTTGGTACTTTTGCTTTGGTACCCATGTCTATGTAACTTGAGACATAACTTTATTATGAACCCTAGTGCCCTCCATGCTTGATCGATTTATTTGGAATGTTAATAAATCACTTTATAAAGTAAAAGATAAACTTGTATTATCCTTATTCACTATTGCATTCATTGTTTGTAACCATGGTTGTCCCAAAATTGCATTTCCTTGAGAAATAGTACATTATAAAATCAATAATGTATTCATTGTATTGAACCCAAAATTCTATATCATATCTATATGTAGACTAAAAATATTTCTCATTGTATCCCACATGATAAATAAATCTTATGTTACATATATTATGTTGTTTCAAGTTATCTCCGATAAAAGCTTATTTTTATGTGTTGTTGATAAGAGCTTGAATGATCATTGCTTATTTTTCATAAATATTATGAGAGGTATTGGTATTCATAAGAATATATGTAGGAGAAGGTGACCAAGCTGATTTTTTTCAAGTTGTTCATTTTTTAAAATGTGATAATCCATTTATCTATAATTTGTGACATCTTTTCATTTATTACATAATGATCATTATCTCGATGTATGTTTATACCATGATAAGTGAAAAATGGATTACATTTTGCATACTCAAGATGATGAGGAGGATGACAGTAATTAGGATAAATTGTGATTAACATATTATCCAACTATTTCCATAGAATATCATGTGGTCAATCTCTGAATCTATCCAACTAAAGTGGTTTCCAATTAATGAAATTATAGTTATTCAAATTAGGTGATGTTTTCTAAATTGAGTATTTCCATTTATTAGTTTCATTAACTTATTCAATTCCAAACACCATTCCATGAATCATACATAATATATCAATGCATAAGCAAACAATCACACAAGTACATCATAATATAACATAAGATATTATGTGGGAAACCCTCTTGGGGGATAAAACCCACTGAATCATGCACATGGAATAATATCTTATAATGACAAGATTCAAAATTTAGTGAATCACCCACTTCACAAGGATTTCCAACCTCTACCTAGTTGAGCATCCACCCAGCTAGTCTTCTATAAGCTCCAACTTGCAAGGAGACTCCAACCCCCTAGGAAACCAAGTACCAACTAAAATACCTTAAATATCTAATCATCTTAAATACCTATATCTAAATCTATGATTTATGATGACATCCTTTGTTTTCACTCTTTCCTATTCACTCTCACTCAAACAACCTCTAGGGCTCACTCGCTCAATATGCCTCCTCTAGGCTCATTAGGTTCAATGACCTATTTATCTACCTATATCAACTTGTTTATATATAAATGATTTATCTTATTCACCCTCTAATGGTCTTTAATGGCCTTGCTCTACTTCTTCAATGATATATTTTCTTTGCTTGATTCCTCTTCAGCTCAACTAGTCCAAATAGGCTAATTAGGCCTCACCTTTATACCAAACACTTCATCTAACCTATTTTGGTCATCCAAGATCCTTAACTCACTTGGATCACAATTAAAATAGGCTCATACACATGTTACATATGAGAACCAAACACTACATATGTTTGTTATAACTTATAGAGTCTAAAACTCAATTAGGCCTAATAGAGACTTAATGGAATTAGCCCTTCACACCCACACATTACACTTGTGACCTCTTGGACCACCTTTTACCTTTACAAAAAAATGTAACACATCAAAACTACCTTCAATAAACCCTTTCTTACTCCCACATAGGTCCATACCACCTAGGAATCCATTTCACACCTTGAACCTATCAATTAGATCTGCTCACCTTTTTGGCCTTCACACACAGAAAAGTTTGTCTCTTATAACTAAATAATACAATAAATTTTCTCAAATAACCCACTTAGACTAACTTTAGTCTCTAAAAATAAAGTCATGAAAAACTTGTTATTTTCACAATAAATAACACTTTCATGACATCTAATCCACATCCATGGTTCCTATAATATCTCTAGATCATTACTCATTAATTATATCTCTTGTCTTGGCATCGTTCATTGGTCTAACAAACCAATCTCTCAGACCACTCTCACACTGTGTATATGTATCTAGACAAAGGATTTGATGGTTCAATAAATTAACCTATTTCTTCTCCCATAAATATTTTATAGTTCATTTAGGTCTCAAACCATAACACAATATCCATTTGATGCATCACCTCTTTCCATAATGACTTAAACACATGACTTACCTTAGCACACTCAAATATTTTATAGTTAATTTAGGTCTCAAACCATAACACAATATCCATTTGATGCATCACCTCTTTCCATAATGACTTAAACACATGACTTACCTTATCACACCTGGAACTGTCAACTTGGCTCAAAAACACAGTCATAGTGAACATGAATCCTAACACTTGTAGGATCACTTCCTTGACATAAAAATGTATTTAAAATTTCCTTAAACACCCTTATAATATCTCCAAACACTAATACATAGATTTATAATATCAAATATGAAACATATGGATCAACTTCTAAAACACACACCTTCATAGTTCATCTTACTCAGATAAGTCACTTTGAGAGAACCTTTAAGCCTATGTATAATCACATTAAACACTAAAAAACTAGGCTAACATCAGTAATATATCTTTAAAAATACCCCAAATAATTTTATCCGTCCCCAGACACCTACAACCCATCCCTAAATAGGTTCTCACTATGCCTGGTTTCTTTCATTGTTTTCATTGTTTGGTGTATTAGTGATAAGTTAACTTGATTGGCCAGAATTATTGAAATAGAGAACATATATTTATAAAATAAATATATGACTCAAAAAAAGTCTTTAAATTCAACCTCTAATTATTTTTATGTGTTGACTTAGTCAACCTTACTTGTAACACCAAATTCTTCAAAAATAAGCAATTTCTTATACCTTTTGCTCACTGCCCTAATACATCATTACCACTAGGGATGACTAGAGTATTCCTATATAATATCCAATAATAAAACTTGGTCAAACAACCCATTATATTCCAAAACCATTCATATATTTTGAATTGCTCCACTATGAGGGTTTGTAAGCACAAAAACCTCCTTAACTTCTTCACATTTGTTCATAAAGCTAAGGGATTAGTTTCTATACAAAATTCTTTTTGAAGATTATTAGGAACCTTACCCAAGTACTAAATATATTTTAGGTCACCATTTAAACTCTACATATGCCAATGAACGTCTCAACTTATTTCTCAAGCTCTCATCACTTCATTTTAATCACTCAAAAAACTTCAAAACCACTCTTAGGCATTTTTCTACAAAATTATGACTTAAAAATTGGTAGACACCTCAAATAAAACATACTATATCTTTTTCAACACTCACCTTTGTCACATTGTACTTAGAACTAATCAACCTATCTCATTTTGTTAGGCCTACCTAGGCTTGCATACCTTTGATATCACTAAGACACTATTCATGCACCTTTATCCTCATTCATTGACCTGTAATTGTATAGATACACTAGATATAACTTGTTATATCATTATCCATTGATCAAGACAATTCAAACCACATGGATAACTTATAAATCACACAAGGCCTTCTTTTCACTTCATGATATCATCCTTCATCAATGACATCAACACTTTGTCATTACCTTTGACATCAATTTGCCAACAATATCCCCCTTTTTCATTGATGGAAACTTCTTTTTCTCCTTATCCCCCTATGCCATTAATGAAAAATTGGACTAAATATAAATTAAGTTACCCCATCATCAATCATGCATTCAAATACACTTTAGGTTCCCAAGATACTTACCTACCTTTCATGTATATAGATGAATAATTGCTCCCCCTTTGATATACACATATTGATCATTTTATTCATGTATCAAACCTGTACCTTATTTTTATTTTATTGGGAATCTTGTCTCTATATTATTACTCACTCTTGCTTAGCTAATTCTTGGACCAATTTATTTACAAATCTCACAAGCTCCCTTTACTCATGCATGAAGATTCAATACATTTTCAAAATTATGACTTGGTTTGATCAAGTCATCATATCCTCTTTTGTGACTTGTCTCTTGAGATTACATATGTATCAGACTTCTCCATGATGACTTAAGCTTGAAACTAGAACATCTTTCATATTCTCCCCCTCACATCATGCACATCTCTTTAAGCCTCTTAAACTATCTGAGTTAGCTTCCCCTAACTCCATTCTCCATCTCTAAAAATGAAACTTAATGGCCCATAATACCCTCACCAAGGTACTATACCATGTTGAAACTTATTTTCCAACCTCCATAAGCCACCTCCATGTTTTATAAAACTCCTAATCATTCACTATCATTATGAAGGAACCATTAACCCTCATGTTACCAATAGGTCTCATGGAGACTTAATCAACATGGATCCACTCCTTCTTGCTTACCTATATCCTCTTGGATCAATTATACCACCTCAATCAATCTTTAATAACTTCACAACATGGAAAATTAAATCCTCATATCATCGACAAGTATTCAATGATCCTTAGATCATTATCCCTTTATGAAAACATTTCATCTACAAGGCACATACTAAAAGGCAATTTTTAAAACAATGTTTTTAGGACTTTATTACTCACCTTCAGGGCATACATAACATGATCATAATAAATACATGATCCTAATATCATCCTTCTTCTAATTAGCATCTCATATTTATGGCAAAGAACAATAAGCCTACCTTCATATAACATTCTTCAAATTTTATCTACACACAATCATGATTCTGAAGGAGAAACTTAGAACTTAAATCACCTTAAAAGCACTATTATCTTCATGGAATACACAACTTTTCATCTTCACTCTTATAAAACCATAGATAATAACTATCTACCATAATGAGATTAGTCTTGAAGACCAATCTTCAGATCACAAACCCTTGTCTTGAACTTGTCATCTTAGATACTACCTTGCACTCAAACATGCATCAAAAGCATGATGAAAACTAACGGATACATTACATAACATAAAAATTTATAATATATTCAATCACCTTGATCAATCTTCTTGAGTGGCCAAGGTCACCATTCAATTCAGCAAGTCACACTAGTCTTCCATTCAGAGGATGTTGAGATATAGTCAACTTCCATGGTAATTTTCTTGCACAAATATACATTTTTGGATCTCTCAATGAACTAAATCTTGTCATATAGTTTTTTTACATTATTTATTAGTCTTAACCATTCATAGTTATCTAAAAAGTATTTTATTTTACTTAGAAAGCTTAATTATATCTCATCCCCTCATTAGGTCTCATGGAGACCTAATACAAATAGGACTATCTTTCAACATGTCTTCAAGGTCATTTTGTCTATGAACTTAGGTTTGATCTTGGACTTAGTTTTAGTATAATCCTTCTTCTTCAACCTCATTGACACCATCATGCAGACCTCAACCATGATCTTCACAAACTTATCCATCACTACGAATAAGATAAACATTATCCTCATCATACTTTAAGCTACATAGGATCACATGTAGGCTATCAAGCCTCCTCCAAAGGTCTATCATTAACACCAATCATTTTAAATATCTACTAAAAGGTGGGGTGAATTATTTTCATAATAATTCATATTCAATTCCAAACACCACTCCATGAATCATACATAAGAGATCAATCCATAAACAAACGATCACATAAGTACATCACAAGATAACACAATATATTATGTGGAAAACCTTGTTGATGGATAAAACCCACTGAACCATGCACATGGACTACTATCCTACAACCCCTACCTAGTTGAGCACCCACCTAACTAGTCTTCTACAAGATCTAACTTGTAAGGAGGCTCCAACCCCCTAGGTAACCAAACACCAACTCATCTACCTCAAATATTTGATCATCTTTAAATTTATTTTAGACTCTTCAACTGATGATGACCTCCTTTGATTTAACTCTTTCCACTTCACTCTCACTCAAACAACCGCTAGGGCTCACTTGCTTAATATGCCTCTTCTAGGCTCATTAGGTTCAATGACATGTGTATCCACCTATATTAAATTTAGTAGATATGCATGATTGATATTATTCACCCTCATATGGTCATTAATTACCTTCGTCTACTCCTTAAATGAGATATTTTTCTTCTTGATTCCTCTTTAACTCAACTAGTCCAAATAGGCTTATTAAGTCTTGCCTTTATACCACACATTTCATCTAACCCATCTTGGTTGGACAAGATCCTTAAATCACTTGGATCACATTTAAAATAGGTTAATACACACATTACATATGAGAAACAAACACTCCATAGGTCAGTTATAAAATATAGAGGCTAAAACTCAATTAGGCCTAATAGAGACCTAATAAAATTATCAAAATGCAACACAAATTACACACATTACACTTGGACCACCTTTTGCCTTTACCTATGAATGCAACACATCAAAACTACCTTAAATAGACCCTTTCTTAATCCCAAATATCCATAACACCTATAACTCCATCTCACATGAACTTATCAATTAGGTCTACTCACCTTTTAGGCCTTCACAGATAGAAAAGTTTGTCTCTTAGAACTGAAGCATACAACCATTTTTCACAAACAACCCACTCAGACAGCTTGTAGCCTCAAAAAGTAAAATAATGAATAACTTGTTATTTTCACTATAAAGAACACTTTCATGACATCTAATCCACATCCATTATTCCTTTTAGGTCTCTAGATCATTCTTCATCATTTAGATATCTTGTCTTGACATCAATCATTGGACTAATAGACCAACCTCTTATAACACTCTCACATTATACATACATAGTTAGACAAGCCTTTTTATCTTTTATGGTTAAATAAATTAACCTATCTCTTCTTCTTTCATAAATATTTTATAGTTAATTTAGGTCTCAAACCATAACACAATATCTATTTTATGCATCACCTCTTGCCATAAGGACTCAAACACATCACTTACCTTAGCACACTTGGAACTGTCAACTTGGCTCAAAAACACATTCATAGTGAAAATGACTCCTAAAACTTATAGGATAACTTCCTTAACCTAAAAATATATTGATAAGGTCCTTCAACACTTTTATCACATCTCAAAACACTAAGACATAGATGTCTAATATCAAATATGGAACATATGGATCAACTTCTAGAAAATACACCTTCATAGTTCATCTTACTCATATAAGTCACTTTGAGAGCACATTTTATCCTATGAATAAGCACCACTAACACTTACCAACCAGGGTAACATGAGGAAAATTTATTAAACAAAGAACTAAAATCATTTGATACATCCCTAGTAACCTACAACTCATCCCTAAATAGGATCTCACTTTGCCTATTTTCTTTCACTATTGAGTATATTAATGATAGGTCAACTTGATTTACCAAAATGATTGAAATCGAGAACATATTTTTCCAAACTAATTCCATAAAACTAATAACAAGTCTTGACCTTCAACCTCCAATGATTTGTAAGTGTTAACTCAATCAACCCTAATTGTAGAACCAAATTCTTTAGAAACAAGAAGTTTCATGTACCTTCTACTCAGTGCCCTGGCATACCATTTCCACTTGGAGGTACCTGGAGGAGTCCTATACAACATATAATCATCAAAATTGATCAAAAAATCCATTATAATCCAAAAAAATTCACATCTTTCTAATCTCTCCACAATGAGGGTTTGTAAGCACAAAAATCTCCTTACCTTATTAACATTTATTCATAAAGTTGAGGATTTGGTTTCTCTAAAAAATGTTTCTAAAAGATTCTTAGGACCCTTAACCAACTACTTCAAATATCTTAGGTCACCATGAAAAATCTACACATGCCAATGAGCATCTCAACTTCTTTCTCGAACTCTCATCTCTTCATTCTAAGCACTCAAGAAAATTTAAAACCACTCTTAGGCATTTTGCTTCAAACTTATGACTTCAAACTTGGTACTCACCTCCAATAACACATAATAGATCTTTTTTAACACTTAAATTTACCATATTTTACTTATAACTGATCAACCTACCTCATTTGGTCAGGCCTACCAAGGCTTGCATACCTTTGTGGTCACCGAGATATTGTTCATGCACCATTATCTTCATTCCTTAACCTATAACTGCATAGATACATTCGATATAACTTGTTATATCAATATCCATTGATAAAGACAACTCAAACCACATTAATCACTTATAAATTACATAAGGCCTTAGTACTTCATGATATCATCCTTCATCAATGACATCACCTCTTTGTCATTACCCTTGACTTTAATGACAACACTTTTTCCAACATT
Source organism: Torreya grandis (assembly GCA_037957365.1). Classification (NCBI taxonomy): domain Eukaryota; kingdom Viridiplantae; phylum Streptophyta; class Pinopsida; order Cupressales; family Taxaceae; genus Torreya; species Torreya grandis. Next base: position 1,446,342 of record JARHVA010004666.1, on the reverse strand, counting down.
TTCATAGATTCATGTCTTATGAGTGACTTTAATTGGATTATTCCTTTTAGATATTAAATTTTATTCCACCTTTCTTTCTAAATATTTATGTTTGTGTGAAGATGGCCCTAATTCATATGTTTTACTATCCTTATGTTTTTCAGAATCAATATCACATGTATATTTGAACACATCCATGTATAGCTTATCTATATATTTATAAAATTTATGTAAAGATCTTGATTTGAGTAGAGATAAGATATATATATTGAAGATGAATTAATTTTACAAATTCAAGGTTCAATAGTTTAAACAATGCAATGTATTTTTCAATAATGAAATGTAATATTTGATAAGCTCATCATGGGTTGTTGCAAACTTTGTATATGTTCAAATGTGAATTTATGTACTATGTTTTTTTTTAATATAATAAGAACACATCTTATAATATTTTTAAGTCAGGTAAGAAGCCACCAGATAGACTATACAACCAATCAAATACATCTCTTATGAAGCTTATATGAAAATATTTTAGTAGAATGCATCCATCATTGCCACATTATTATAAATAAAGTTTATATTTTTGATTGCATGTAAGGATCTCCATGATCATCGATTAAGTGTAGTATAGGACTAATAAAATCCTTTGGATATGGATGTTCAAATATAATTCATGTAAGGGGTTATCCTAAAATAACATTGTCTTTAATATTAATATAATATGGTTTATTTGAAAAGTAGTATCATGTACTTAATTTTTTAGGTCACTAATGTCATACATCATGTAAACGATATGACTAGTAGGGTTAGTAGTGGTTTGGAAAGACTTACTCATAGTCTGTAATTGACTTTAATCACCTAAAATTGGTAATTGGATGCTAAGAATGTCTCTTGAGTTATTTTATTCCTAGCTTAGTCCTAGACCTATCGTAGAGCCTTGGACACACTTTTCGAGTCTTTGAGTAGACCACAGTAACCTATAGTCATCCAAACATAGTTCCATGACTATCTTCTCAGATCCCAACCCAATTTTTCTAGTAATTTTTTAGGTGGACATTAGTGCCACATTTGGGACACTTTAGACACATGGTGCTAGTGTTCTCAACTGGGTGCTACTATCTTTAGCCATAATTCTTACAAACAGATACTTTTTCAAATGTGTTCCCCTCATAAGGTAATACTAAGAACACTTTATTATCTAGACAAGCTACATATCTATATAAATATAAGTCTATTTGACCTTTACTCACTATATGGAAAATATATGTAAAAACACATTCAAACCAAAGACAAGTTGAGAAAAATTAAGGTATTTGATCACTATTCTGCCCTAATTTTACATACTACCGTATACAACAACCCTAAGCCTATTTTAAAAAGATTTTAAAGATAATTGACACTCAAGGTATCCATGTCCATTCTCATTATAGCATTCACTTTCAATTGCATCAAGCACTAGGTGGGAGCACTACATCAAGGTTGATCCCTCATCAAACTATTGGTATGTAGGCAACTCTCTTTATAGTGGGGTGTTAAGGATGTCTAGCCTATCCTACTAATTAATACATAATTATTCCTCATGACATATTTTCAAGGAATATTAGTTTTTGCACACTAAATTAGGTTGTATATGCCCAACACAAAACTCCAAGTTTTGTGCGCACAGGAATAAGATCTAAAACATAAGTGTAGGTGTTATTAGAAAGTAGGAATAGTCCTAAAAAGGGAAAACTAGAACCACTTTTATGACACTACAACAACATGTCATTACTATCTAAGTGGGGTGATACTATCCAATGAGTAGACATATCCTAGAATCCTCTTGATGACATTTATTACTCTATAGAACTTAGTTTTTAGAACCTAGATCATCTACGATAATCATTTTTCAGATAGGTATTTATTTAAGCCTATTTATTACTATTTTTATATATTCAAATAAGTTCAAATAACATTAAAAAATAGTTATTAATTATTGCATATTATTTAACAATTTAAACATCTCATCCATTTAATCGAACATAGGATTTACACTATTAAAACCCAAAAAGGTTAAATCATTTGGTGAACCTGACTTACTTATAATATTGATTTAAACCCTAGTTTGCATTCTCCAATTTTTGTACACTAAATTAAGGCTACATAATTATGAATTTATAATTTTTTAGATAACTTGGATAATTAAATCAATTTCATATTATGTTTTTAATTTGTTTAAATATATTTTAAATTTCTTGCAAAGAACCCTAGATTCAAATCAACCCTAAGCCTAGACATCCTTACGGTTTGTATCCTTTTCTATTTATATTTAGATTTTATTTTCAAAAATCAAATGTTAGATCCATACATAGTCTAATTTATATTTCATACAATCATGATCATAATGAAAGAATAAATTAATCATTTATTATTACAAAGTCTAATACTTTCATTCACATTCTTAATACTTTTAATTCAGAATGAACTCAGAAAAGACATAAACATATGTATAGATGATGATTTATATCAATTAAAATATATGTCATATCTCATAGCATATTATTTTTTTCCTATGTGGAATTCCATTAACCAAAAAACCAATACAAACATAGAGGATTTAGCACATAGACTAATAACTATGTTTCATATTTTAATGTCATATCTTATGCAGAGGAAAGAATATCCTTTTCCTCCTCATCTCCATGAGGGTGATATCTACTTTCCTTATAAATAGGTCCATGCTATCATTACTTCATTAGATGAATAAACCTATTCTGATGTCACTAATCCCCATACTTATCATATTCACACCTCTTCCCTATAAGATGTGTGCTTACATGTTCAATCAGAAATAACTAGGGTTTACACTTGTGAGACTCTATGTGATCAAATTATCAGTATGAGAAAGATAATTATAGGTTTAAAAAATCAAAATAAACTATTACATGAAAATATTTCAAATTTAAAAATCAATTTAAAAGATAAAGGCCTCCAAGGCACAATATTGTAAACCATGTATATGCATCTTCACCTAGTCGATTGGTGGTAAACAATCTTACATATCAAAATCACAAATCACAAAAAAGTACATCTACAACTAGTGATTCAAAAAATATTCAAATATCAAATAATAACTCTAGTGAAATACGAAGGGACATGATTAAATATAAGTTAATCAACCTACCTCCTCTACACCCAATGAGTAGATCCATATATTTTTATGCATATCATAGAATGCATGGGCACCACATAGATTCATGTTTAGAATTAAAAATTAAAATACAATATATAATGGATACAAATGACTCAAATAATGACACATCATCCACACATATAATGGCACATATACCAACTCAAAAAATGTCAAATTCAAAAATAGTAAAAAAATGGTTACCAAAGATAACTCAGAATAACACAAGGTTCAAAAAACACAATCAAATCAAGAAACAATACAAGAATCACATATAAATCAAGAAAATATACCTCTCCAAAAGGAAGCTAAACATTTAATATGGTATAATTTTAGTCACAAATATATACAATAGTTTGATTATCATGGTCAATTTTTGGGAAAATAGGCCCAAGGCATCACTTCTCCTATTCTAGAAGTCAATAATATTATTCAATATGGTTTTGGATTTATTAAACATCCTAAGGCATACACAAGAATTATCAAAACAATTTTTCTAAAAAAAGATCCTCCAAAACACCATATGCCTACAACAAGCACAATTTTAAAGGCCAAAATTATAATCAATCTTCTAGAGAATAATTAGGAAGGTAAAATCCATAGTATGAGGCAATTCCCTTTAGCATTATAGGTTATTATGATTTTGATGATGAAAAATATAGATTCCTACTACAACAACATTCAACTACAACATAGCAATCACACTATATAAGACATTGCCATTCCTATTTATGACATAGGCCACAATGATAGTGAGTCTCCCATGAGACTCATTGGCTAGTATGGTTCCTACTCTTGTACATATTCCTTCTCTCTCTCTTACTCGTTGTTCATAGTTTAATTTAATTTACTTGTACATTGATTACATAAAAAAACACAAAAATAATATAACATGTAAAAATACAAAAATATTCAAATATCACTCAGAAAATACAAAATTTATAGATTGTATACATTGCTATGTTTACATTTCTACTACTTGACATATATTACATATTGATTTCTATCTTAGTATAGTTAGTTTTATCATACACATATTATTCACTTGTTATTATCAAGTGATTGAATATTAAAAACAAGACTCCAGTTGACTAAACTGATCTAGACTTGCTATCATCTACCCACTGGGGGAATATACACTGATCCAGGTTTATACATTTGATACATTCACCCACTCAGGGGTATCTCATACATAGTTACTATTACCAAGTTCTATCCTTATATTCTATACATTCTAGCTTATGCATTGATACATCTTGATATTGATTATTAGTACTCATTTCTCATATTTTTTGTCAGCTATCACTATTTAGAATCATCATATGTACATCTTAGCATTTACATAGATTTGTACTACATAATTATACATGCTTTTATTTCTAGTTTTCCTAGATTAGACTTAATTATGTTTCCTATGCTTCTTATATTTGAGGGTATTTTAATATTACATTTCTCCTTGGATATATGTCAATTATCTTTTTTTTTTCCTTGGACATGTGCCCATGTCCCTTGTGTGTGATTTGCTTTTTCTATATGTATATATTTGAACATGTTATTCTCTACGGATCTAATCCAAATTATTTTTTGCCTCAATATGTGGACATTTGAACATGTCCTTATATGTCTTCATTCTCATATTTAGTTAAATGCTCCCATGTCCCTTATATTATGTCCCCTTGGCCTAATTTTTTGTGCTTCATGTGTTTGTATGTATGCTTCTTTTGATTCTTCTTCACCATGACACTTGTTGACAAAATTTGATTTCTAGGTCAAATTGGGGCACCCCTAGGTAAAAAATTGAGTTTTAAGTGTTTTATAGGGTTTAATATTTGTTCATAAGGAATATCATAGGTCTATTAATGTTATTCAATGTTATATTAGCCTTGGTCATTAATTCTATTAGCCAACATGTCCTTTTGAGTCATTCTAGGGGTCAAAATTGAGCATTTAATGAATTTTACAAATTTATATGGAAACCTGAAGGTTATAACAGGTTAAGTCATGTGACATGTGTCTTAGGGAGTCTTTGTTAATTATTACTAACTAAAAATTCATAGGTTCCTAAGAAAAAGGGTAGTTTTCTTTTAAAATAGGATAATTTAATGAGGTGTACGAATTATATGGCCCCTATAGTTTGGGAGATTTAAGTAATGAACCTTGGTATTATATACACTCCATTTAGTGATCATTTTGACCAAAAATCCAAAAACTAAATAAAATTACATATCTCTCATTTCATTAGGCTTGGAAAGCAAAAGTAGTCTTCAAGTTTGTACTTGGTATGGACAACATGAGAGGTTTCAAGAAAAATGATCCTAGGGGTGTCTTCTAAACTTAGTAAAATTACCTTTGACACTTGGTTTTATATGAATGGTGGTATAATATTTATTAATCATTCTTAATAATTTGACCTTTCAAATCTTCCTACTAAATTATGTACCCTATAGGTTTTGCCTTGGTTTGATCAATTTCCTACAATCTAGCTACTAATATTGATTTATGAGTATTTTAATATCCTTATCTAATTCCTACCATACTTATTTTTATGTTTTAATGTGTTATGATGGGAAAATCACCTCAAGTTTGTATACTAGTCCCATTTTATATTGTTGGTAGGTTTCTACTATTTGCAATACCTTCATGCTTTAGTAATGGTTTCAAAAGGTGAGTATAAGCTCATTATCATGTTCTAAAACTATTATAAACCCAATCACCTTTCAATTTTATCCTCCAAAGCATCATTATCATTGAAGTTTAAATCACATTCACACATAAAACCACTATGCCTTATGACTATCATATACATTTAGCCAGTTGCTTGCAAGTGATTTTCACATTGAAAAGGATGTTTTGGAAATGATATTAAGTTATCCTTGATGGAAATTATGAATTTTAAGGTTTTATATTGAGTTTAGGTTATTCTTGAAACCATTCATCTACCCTTGTTTCTCCATTATTCACTCATTACCTACATGCAGCTCCAAATGCACCTAAATCCTTTGATTTAAGTTCTGCAACATTGAAAAGAAAGTATAGGATCTTATTTTGAGTTTGAAGTGTGATTAGTTTATTATAAGTGATTAAGATAGGCCTTGTATCCATTGGGATAAAATGTGATGCTCACTACCAGTTTTCCTATTTTGATGCCTGTGTATGAAGATAGTCACCTACAGGTGACCCTAGTAGAGATGTATGAGTCCTTGTTTGGGAGGTTAAAACATGGTGAAACTCCTTTTTTGGGATCTTAATATGCTAAAAGACCATGGTAGACCCATCTAGAGGGATAGATTGGTAATTTTAGGTTATAAAATACCTATAAGGAGCATAAGATGATTTTTCATTCCCATTTCCCCCAAAAATGTAAAAGAGAGGTCCATGGACATTTTATGAATAACATAGACATAGTTTAAAGAGCATTTGATTCATCCTAATGGGCATGATTTATAGTATCTAGTATATATAATATGTATAAAAAGTTCAAAGGGTAGAAATCAAGTGTAGATTGGTTTCTTGGAGACTCAAACTTGCCAATTTATGATAGTGAACAAGCAGTGATTTCTACAGTCTTGAGCCTAAGGTGACCCTCCACCCAAGAATTGCAAATCTTGACCATGCCATCAAAGTGAAACAGTCCTAATTAGGAAAAATGGCATTCATGATCAAAATAGACCATCAATATAGGATTGATACATGATTTTCAAGTTTTATAAGTGCCTATAGGTGTCCCTTGTATGGATAATACTCACCTACATGCAGGGTCTAAAGGCCAAAGTATCTCAATCAAACCAGTGACCCTAAACTAATGCTTAAGTGATGTCTTAAGACCTTCAAATAGGATAAATAATTCAAACCTAAAATTTATGAACTATAGGGATTCAATTAATACCTCTAAACATCATGAATGAGCTTAGTTGAAGCCTAGTACACACCTATAGTAGGGTGTCTAAGTCAATAGATAGTGGAGATCTTAGTTGTAACCAAAAGTGCATATCAAGGCAAAATGGAAGGTTAGACCTGATGAAGTAATATGTAATCACATCAATGAAGATCATGGTGACTTAATAATCTATAAAAAAAGAGAGAAACAACCTACATAGGCCCCCAAAACCCCTATATGCACCTACAGTCAACTATGTTTGACTGTGTAGGTAGTGAATAGAGAAATAGTGTTTTGAGTGTGAGAAATGCATAAAAGTGAGAAAAATGAGTCAAAAAGGAATAAAATAATATTAATAGAGTATAAAATGAGTGTATAAATTGTTTTCAAGGTCTAACCATTAAAAAATAACCTACAGGTATACTCCAAAGAACAAAAAACACAGTAAAAGGGGGGAACTTAGTTTTGTCCCAACCAAGGAGTGAGGGGAGAACATTGGGGGGTTAAGTGAGTTTCAAAGATAAAAAAACATTCATCATGATCTAAATATTCATATGGAACTATCATAGTTATTTTATAATAGCTTAAATATTCTAACCATGCAAAATATAGTCCACATAAGGAACCTGTACACAGTACTTTTATCTAGCAGCCTATTTTGGTTTTTGAGCTTTTGAAAGGTCACATTAGGCCAAATACCCAAATGAGGAGTCGTCTTCATTTATAATATGAAGTAAAAATATAAATATATTGGTACATGATTTTTGGGTCATAATATACATGTGCAAGCCACTAGTATGTAGACAAAACATCAGCAAAGCCAATTTTTGCTTGAGAGTAACATCAAGCTTGTTGGAATAGAGGAAAGAGCTCGATAGGAGATGTTCAAATGCTCACACCTTTCATGAGAATTTTCATGGAGCCCAAGGAATTTTATAGGAGATATCAAGGGTCCTATACCATGTTTTATTTTAATTATTTGGCAAATTTAATGTCCCATTTTTATGAACAATGCTTAAGAGGTCAAACTAGTCAAAACCCTAGCTAAACCCTTACAAGGACCAGTTTGGATAAATGGAGTTAAAAATATATTATAATGAACCAATTTGATAAATATTATGATTGGACCTTGAAAATTACTCCCTCAATCTACTCCATGTGCTTTTTGGTTGTATGAACTTATACAAACAGGGTACAAAATAGGATTTTCTTGACGGTTTTATACATTGTATAAGATACAAGAGGAGTCTAAAGATGAAATATAGTTTGGATGGAATATTAGTAATTTTTATAAATCCCTATGTTCATTTAATTCCAATAAAAAACTCATAATTGTTCCAAAAATATCTCTCATTTCAGCCAGTCAAAATTGGCATAGTGGACAAGCTAGTCAAAAGGATGGAAAACTTCAAGTTAGATTATTTTAAATAATTCCTAATGACTCTAAGGCCATGGAGGGTATTTAAAATTTTCATCCACTCCCTTTCATGTATTTTTATGAGCAAATAAATCCAAATTTTAGGCCAAGTGTGCAAGGTGCATGAAAGAGGAGTTTTTTTTAAATACAGCTGATGATAGTTCCTTCCTAGATGATTTCTAGATGATCAAGACTAAAAAATTGCATGGAAAGGCATGCCTAAGAACCCAACCATTATTTATAATCATTTTAACTAGTTATAATCAGCTATTAGTCATTAAAACAAGGCCAATCATGAAGACAATGTTTTTGAACCAACACAAGGAGTTTCATGCCTCTTTGCAAGAGTTTGATGACTTGGATGGATACTTGGGCTTCCTGACCTTGCATGGTTCATCCCATATCCTATTATAATTCAAATTAAATTTATTCTCTTAGTTTTATAATTGTCCTTGTGACCCTTTTTCTCCTCTTTCCTCCTCTCCCTCTCTCTCAAATTCTATAAGAACTAGCCATTTTGGCTTTTGTAATCTAATACCACACCATGTATGGTGAAGCCATGATGGTTTTTACATTGTACTCACATTATAAAATAAATTAAATATAATTTGATTTAATACATCATATTTTTTAAGTGTTTTAAGATATGTATAGTAATGGTTAATAGATATTCATTTATCCTTGCTTTCTCTCAATGCTTCCATGTTTGATGCAAGTGATTCCATGCCTAGCAGGTCATATGAAGTTTTGAGAAGTTTATGGACATATTATTAATTTTAAAAAGAATTCTTAGCATCTAAAATATTATATATATTTACACTTACCTTGGATAGTATTCATACATGGCACCTTCATATTGAAATACTAATGTTAGTGCGTTCTAGGATTCATAGACTAGTGTTGTATGCCTTGTCTCAAAAGTGATGGAGTATAATAGTCTTATGGTAAAAATATTGGTCCATAACCTCCTAGAATAGTTTTAATTTCATTAAAATTCTAACCCTTTTCCACAAAAGCAATTAGTTAGTATAGGTGAAATCATTTCAAGGCACAATTAAGGAGCTAGCCCTTCATTCTAGAGATTTATCTCACCAAATTGATTACCCACAACAAGTGAGATGTTTCCATTGTGATACTTGGATGAGGATAGCTGAGGCATATCCTCAAAGAGTGAAAATATAAGTGACAATATTTTTTGGTATTCTCTATGGGACTTTTATTACAAGAGGTTGATATATTTTTGGTGTTGTCTTTTAATAATCAGCCTTTGCAAGCATTTATCTAAGAATCAATGGCAACTTCGAAGTTACATTTGCTAGTCAAACATCCCAGGTTTCCATTTTAAATTTTTTTGATGATAATTCCTTATGTTATTTCTTCCTAATGAATTTACATGCCTAACCTTGGTCTTGAGTTTTTTTTTACACAAGTTGGTGACACATTTCTATCTTGTGTCATTCCCTATCAATAAGAACAAGTTCTTAATCAACCTTGTTATGAAGTTTACCATATCCAGCATGAAGTGCATCAGCCCATTAAATAAGAATACTTGTGAAAATCCTATAACCCTTCATTTCCATCTCCATATAGACATTATGTTTTTGAATAACCCTATGAGTATGGTTACCAAGAGAACTATCATGAAACACCTCTCTATCAATCCCAATATGAACCTCATCCTTCATATCATGATGCCTATTAGCCTTAAGAGTATTTATATGAATCTTATCATATGAAATAATATGTTTCCATGAACTAAAAAAAATGATATCATTGGCAAAGTACAACTCCTACTCATGAAGGTGTTTCTCCTTCTAATCAACCGAAGAACTCATTTCCATATGAATGTACCAGTGTCTTTCTCTTTTCGAAACCAACTCATAAGCTGTATCCTTCATCCCACACTCCATATCCACCCCATTCACCTCCAAATACATCACATATTATATATATTTCACCTAAAATCCTTGATCCTATCCATAAAATTCCCACCTCATCCCTTCTTGAGGAAGAGCCTATCTTGAGAGAAGCTAGTGAAGAAGAATAAATTCAATTCATAGCTAATCAAGAAGATCTCATGAGTGACTATGAGGAAGAGATCATCATAGGGAATCACCTTGATGAACAAAATTGAAATCCAAAAGTTTATTCCTCCATATTTAATAGGATGTGTATCCATGAGGAATATGGCCAAGAATTGAAGAAGGAGGTGCTTGAAGAAGATTCCATGTCTGATCATGAAGTTGTAGGTGACCATCTCAAGAATGAAAATGAATGTGTCATCAAGGATGAAGAAAAAATTCAAATCACTCTTTAAGAATTGGTAGCCCTATAAGAGTGTCATGAGACCAAGGTAGAGGAAATAGTTCTTGAAGATGATCTGCATGAGGAAGAAGACTTGTGACAAAAGTTCAATGTCATATGCAAGGAATTTAATATGTTGGGTAATGTTTTTTATTCTCTAAAAGATTGCATAGATAATGACAAGTTTACTTATGAAAATAAAAATGATATTGATTCTTCATTAAAACATAAATATGAAGTTAATTCTATTGGTTAAGAACCTGTTATCACGAAGCCATTTGAGGATTCTAGTGTACAAGAAGTTGTAGACATGGATATTGATAATAAGGTTGAGAGGACTGTCATATTGTTAAACTTACACATCAATGTCCAAGTAAATGAGAATTTTGAGGCTATTTGGATGCAAAAGGATTTAATTTATGTGGTCTAATTATATGGAGCTACTTGGTTCTAATTGAACCTCATGCCAATAAAGTTGGTAAACACCATGAAGAAGATGGAGGCATCAATGCTATAGGATAAAAGGCTATATGTCTCACTAAATATTTCATGTCATGAAGAAAGAAAGGTTTCAAACATCCCCTTTGATCTAGGAGGTATTTTTTTATCTCAAGTTAAATAGTGTTTGAGTCAGTTTTTTAGTTTGATGTGCGTGTGTTCCATAAGTACTCATGAAGCACAAGTGTGTTTTGTTTAATTTTTTTTATCTTGTGTGTTTCTTCTTGTTTGTTTTTCCTTGTGTTTTGTGTGTTGTAAAAGGCAAGGTGTGTTTCAAAATTCATGTGCATGTGAGTCCATATCCTAATGGACTAATAAGGCTATTGATCTAGTTAGTATAGTGGGGATACTACCCCTATGAGTCACCAATTTGTTGAAAAAAATTGACTTTTAGGTCAAATTGGGGTGGCCCTAGGTAAAAAATTGATTTTTAAGTATTTTATAGGGTTTAATATTTTGTCATAAGGTATACCATAGGTCTATTTATGTTATTCAATGTTATATTAGCCTTGGTCACTAATTCTATTAGCCAACATGTCCTTTTGAGTCATTCTAGGGGTCAAAATTAAACATTTAATGAATTTTACAGACTTTTAGAAAAATATTAAGGTTTCAATAGGTTATGTCACATTCCATGGAGTCTTTTTTAACTAGGACTAACTAAAAACTAGTAGGTTCCTAAGCAAAAGGGTAGTTTTATTTAAAAACTTGAGCATTTAATGAGGTGTACAGAATTTTATGGTCTCTTAAAGTTTGGTACATTTAAATAATTTCCCTTGGTATTATATACACTCACTTAAATGATAATTTTGATTATAAACTCAAAAAAATGAAGAAAACAACTTATCTCTTATTCTACTAGGCTTGGCAAGTAAAAGTAGTCTCCAAGTTTGTACTTGGTACGATCAACATGAGAATTTTCAATAAAAATGATCTTGGGAATGTATTATACACTCGGTAATATTCCATTTGAAAATTATTTATATAGGAATGGTGGTCTGATCTTTATGAACCATTCTTAAGAAGTTGACCTTTCAAATCTGCCTACTAATCTATGTACCCTATAGGTTTTACCTTGGTTTAAGTAATTATATAAAATATATATATTGATATTGATTATTAAGTATGTTCACATCCTTCTATAATTCTTCCATTACTTTTTTTCATCTTTCAAGGTGTTGTGATGGTCAAATCACATAATGTTTGTAGACTAGTCCCATTCTATGTTGTTGGCAGGTTTCTACTATTTTAGTACCTTCATACTTTGGTAATGGTTGTATAAGGTGAGGATAGGTTAATTATCATGTTCTAAAAGTATTCTAAATCCCCTCAAATTTCAATTTTATCCTCCAAATCATCATTCTCCTTGAAGTTTCAATCATATTCACACATACAACCACTCTACCTTATGACTGTCATATATAGTTATCTAGGTGATTGCAAGTGATTTTCACTTTGAAAGGGATGTTTTTGAAATTGTATCAAGATTTCATTAATGTAAATTATGAATTTTAAGTTTTGAAAGTGAGTGTGGGATGTTCTTGAAACCATTCATCTACCCTTGTTGCTCCATTCTGCACTCACTGCTTGCATACATCTCCAAATGCACCTACAAGTGCTTTCATGGAAGTTCCTCAACATTGAAAAGAAATTATAGGATATTGTTTTGAGTTTAAAGTGTGATTAGTTATTTGGAAGGCATTGATATATGCCCAGTATCCATTGGGATCAAATCTGATGCTCACTACTAGATTTCCTATTTTACTGCTTATGTATGAAGATAGTCACCTACAGGTGACCCTAGTAGAGATGTATGAGTCCTTGTTTGGGAGGTTAAAACATGGTGAAACTCCTTTTTTGGGATATTAATATGATAAAATACCATGGAAGACCCATGTAGAGGGATAAGTTGGCAATTATAGGTTGAAAACTACCTCTAAGGAGCATAAGATGACTGTTCAAGCCCATTTTCCACAAAGATGAAAAAGAGAGGTCCATGGACATTTTATGAATAACATATGACATAGTTTAAAGATCCTTGGATGTATCCTAATGGGAATGCCTTATAGTATCTAGCATATAGAAGACCAATAAAAAGTTTTAAAGTCACAAATCAAGTGGATATTGGTTTCTTGGAGACCTAAACTTGCCAATTTATGACTATGAACAAGTAGTGACTTCTACAGTCTTGAGCCTAAGGTGACCCTCCATCCAATAATTGTAAATATTGAGCATGAAATCAAAGTGAAATAGTCCTATATAGTAAAAATGGCATTAATAATAAAAGGAGACCATTATTATATTATTTAGCATGATTTTAAAGTTTCATAAGTGCCTATAGGTGTCCCTTGTATGGAAAATACACACCTACAGGTAGGGTCTAAAGGGCAAAGTATCTCAGTCAAACCAGTGACCCTAAACTGATGCTTAAGTGATGTATTAAGACCTTAAAATATGATCACTAATTCAATCCTGAAATTTTTGAATTTATGTATTTATTTAGTACATATAAAAATCATTAATGAACTTAGTTTAATCCTAATACACACCTGCAATAGTGTGTCTCAGTCAACAGGCAGTGGAGGTCTCAGTTGTGACCAAAAGTGCATATTAAGGCCAAATAAAAGGTTGGAACGGATGAATTAACATGTGATCACTTCAATGAATATCATGGTTACTTCATAAGCTACAAACAAGAGAGAAATAAACCTACACAGGGCCCCAAAACCCCTTTATGCACCTACAATTAACTATGTTTGACTATCTAGGCAATGAACAAGTAGATAGTGTTCTGAGTGTGATAAATGCATAAAAGTGAGAAAAATGAATATAAAAGGTATAAAATAATATTAATATAGTCTAAAAGAGTTTATACACTATTTAAAAGGTCTAACCACTATAAAATAACCCATATTTATACTCTAAAGAGCAAAAAAAATAGTCAAAAAGGGGAACTCGGTGTTGTCCTAGCCAAGGAGTGAGGGGACAACATTGGAGGGTGAAGTGAGTTTCAAAGATTAAAACACATTCATAATTACCTAAATATCCTTATGTAACTCTCATAGTTAATTTATAATATGGGAAGGATTCTAACCATGCAAAATACAATCCACTTAAACACCCTACACACAGTGCCTTTGCCTAGCAGCTTGTTTTGGTTTTTGAGATTTTGGAAGGTCATATGAGATGACCAAGTGCTAATTTTTTGTGAAATTAGTCATCAAAACCTTTATAATACTCTACAACAAATAATTTTTTTGATATAATAGGGTAAGTACCCCTTATTTTGTCTCAGATAGGGGGTACTTCCTCATGAGCAAATTGATAGGTTTGGAAAAAATGAGTGATAATATGAGTCAAGGAGTTGATTGAACACTTAAATGAGGTTTTTTAAGTTATAACACACTCAGGTTAATATGATAAGTAATTCACATAGCTAAGGAACCCAACAATATGCTTTGTACCATTAGGTTTGTAAGCAAGCCTTAAAAGGTAGAGTTTGTTTAGAGTCCAAATGAAAGGTCAGTACTAATTCCAACCTTAGGTATACCTTATAATTACTTTGGACATGTTTTTATGTTTATTTTATTGGTTTTAAATCTTTCATATTATATGGGAATCCATGAAAGGTCATTTTAGACTTCAAGATGCAGATAGGCTACAAGACTGGCATTAGGCCTAATACCCAAATGAGGAGTCATCTTCATTTATATAATGAATTTAACATATAAATGCATTGTTACATTATTTTTTCATCATAATAGATATTTTAGATCCATTTTTATGTAGACAAAACATCATGAGAGCTAATTTAGCTTGAGAGCAACATCATGCCTATTGGAATAGAAGAAAGAGCTCAATAAGAGATGTTCAAATGCTCACACCTTTCATGAGACTTTGCATGGAGTATATGGAATTTTATAAGAGATATCAAGGGTCATATACTATGATTTAGTGAAAAAATTTCACAAATTCAATGTCCCATTTTTATGAACAATGCTTAAGAGGTCAAACTGCTCAAAAGCCTTGTTAAACCCTTACAAATACTAGTTTGGATAAATGGAGTTATAAATATATTATAATGGACCATTTTGACTAATATTATTATTGGAACTTTTAAATTACTCCCTAAATCTAATTTTCATGATTTTTGGTTGTACGTACATCTACAGACAAGGTAAAAAAATAGGCTTTTCTTGACAATTTTGTGCATTATACAAGCTATAAGAGGAGTCTAAATATGAAATAAATTTTGGAGAGAATATCATTAATTTTAATAAATCCATATTTTCATTTAATTCCAATAAGAAACTCTTAAGTTTTTGAACAATAGCTCTCATTTTATCTAGTCAAAACTAGCATAGTGGACAAGCTAGTGAGAAGAATGGAAAACTTCAAGTGAGGTGATTTTAAAGCATGAATGATGATGCTAAGGACATGGAGGGTCTTTAAACTTATCATAAAATCCATACCATATATTTTCATAAGAAATTTAATCCAAATTTTAGGCCAAGTGTGTAGGGTGCATGAAAGAGGATTTTTTTGGACTACAGATGATGATAGCTCCTTCCCATATGATTCCAAATGACCAGACCTACAAACAATGCATAAAGAGGCATGATTAATACCATTCCCCTTATTTTAAATCATTTTAATTGGTCTTATTTAGTTATTATGAATTCAAATAGGGCCAATCATGAAGATAGTTTTTCTAAGCCAACACAAAGAGTTTCATAACACTTTGCAAGAGTTTGATGAATTGGATGCACACTTTGGATTCCTAAAATTTAATGGTTCATCCCATATCCTATTATCATACACAAGTAACTAATTCTCTTATCTTTAAAAGTGTCCTTGTGACCCTTGGACTCCTCTTTTCTCCTCTCTCTCAAGTTCTATTAGAACTAGACATTTTGGCTTTTGTAATATAATACCACACCATTTATGGTTTAGCCCTACTATTTTTGACATTGTACTTGTATTAGACAATAAATTATATCTAATTTAATTTCATACATCATATTTTTAAAGTGTGTGAAGAGATGTATATTGAATGGTTAAAAGATATTCATTTATCCTTGATTTCTCTCAATCCTTCCATGTTTGATGCAAGTGATTTCATGCCTAGCAGGTCATATGAAGTTTTGTGAAGTGTATGAAATATTATTAAGTATACAAGGAAGTATTATCATATAAAAAAATTATATGTTTCCACTTACCTTAGATTATCTTCATACATGGCACCTTCATATTAAAATACTGACGTTAGTGTATTCTAGGATTCATAGACTAGTGTTGTATGCCTTGTCTCAAAAGTGATGGAGTATGATAGCCTTATGGTAAACATCTTAGTGCATCACCTCTTAGAATAGTTTTAATTTCATGAAAATTCTAACCCTTTTCCCCACAAATAATTAGTTAGTATAGGTGAAAGCATTTCAAGGCAAATCTAGGGAGCTAGCCCTTCATTCTAGAGATTCATCTCACCAAATTGATTACCCACATCAAGTGGGATGTTTCCATTGTGCCACCTTGATGAGGAGAGATGAGTAATCTACTCAAATGGTAAAAATCCAAGTTTTAAAAACACTTATATTTGATCATACACACTATTTTTTTATGCCATGAAGAAGCTCATGCATCCACCTTTCCTACTTGGTTGTCGTGATGGACATCATGCCCCATCCCCCTAGGCAGTTACTCATATTTGTTGCTTAATTACACCCTTTCACAAGGGTATATGAATGGTTTCAATAACAACCATTCATCTACTCAAATTTATATCTAGACACCCTTGTGAAATGATAAATTACAACATACATCTTACATTACTTACTCATGTTCAGATATATTTACATTCTAATGATATGTTTGTACATTGTATTAGAATATCATGCACATGTTATGGCTAACACATTTTGTAGATTTAATTATTTAGAGGGAATTTATTATATATATTTCATAACTACCCTTGAAATAGGGGCCATTCACAAGGTTTTGTCATAGAGATCAGGTTCCTACTTTGTTATTCACAAATAAATTTCAACACACATGATGTAGAAAAAATAGGCCAATCTTTCAGAGGCCATAACTTTTGACCCATAGCTCCATTTGAGATATTCCATGCACCAAAACAATATTATCAAAAATTTATATGTTTTCCTAAGACTCTTTATGTGCTTAGATATTATTTTGATAATTTTTGGATGCGATATGTGATCATCTAAGGGTTCAAAATTAATGATTATTGATTTTTTCAAGAATTTTCTATTTTCAAAAATTATATATTTTTAGGACCGGATGTCAAATTTAGTTTAATTTTGTCCCATAGGATAATTATAGTGTTTATATTATTTATAGATATTTTTAGATCCATGTGTGCTTGGATGCAAAACTTACTATAAATAGTGGCTACTAAAAATAGATGTTTATTTTAGATTTCAATTTTTTTAAATTTTTGCATATCAACTCTTAAGTTTGAGTAGAGGCTTATTTAATCATGGTTTGGGTTTGTAATTATTTTAAATCATTTAAAACTATACAATTTTTAGTATTATTTCAAGATCTTAAACTATTGGTAATTTTATTTTTCTTGATAGTTTTTGGGTTCATTATCTGGTATTAGAGAAAGGTTAGAATCTTGGAGGAGAAAATAATAGAAAGAGAATGAGGAGGTATTGAAAAAATGAACCATACTATACAATATCTATAAATTCAAGCTCACTAATTAATCAAGGTTATCACCAATCAATATAAAAGATAAAGTGGTGATGAGGAAGACATGGATCGTGATGAAGAAATTTAGTAAGAATAAGAACAACAAGAGCATCCACCATTGATGGAAGAGAGGATGGTTTCAGATTTAGAAGGAAGAAATTAAGGATTCAAATTTGATGCTCCAAATTATGGAGGTATTTTAAAACTATGCGAGTTGATATATTAGATGAATATCATGGAGAAGTTCTTCGAGTGGAAGACTATGAGAGAAAACAAGAAGGTAAAGTTTGCATGCACAAAATTGAAAGATCATGCAATTATTTGATGGGATCACTTGTAGAAATAAAGATAGAGAAAAGGTAAAGAGAATATTAATTCATGTAAAAATATGGATAAGAAGATGAGGGAGAAAATTCTTCTTATGGATTATGCACAAACCCTATATAAAAGATTCCATAATTTGAGACAAAAAGATCACAATATACAAGAGTATAAAGATAAATTCTATAAGCTTTCCATATGAGTGAAGCATGATGAAATAAAAGAGTATATGGATTCAAGGTATGAAAATGGTTTGAAATTTTTTATTCAATATGAATTAATCATGCATAGAATACTTAGTATAAATAGCAGCTACTAAAAATAGATGTTTTTTTAGTTTTAAGTTTTTTGAATTTTTGCATGTCAACTCTAAATTCTGAGTTGAGGCTTATTTAAGCATGGTTTGGGTTTGAAATTATTTCAAGTCATTAAATACAAATAATTTTTTATTATTGTTTCAATATCTTGGCCTATTGGTAATTTTATTTGCCTTGATATTTTTTAGGTTTATTAACACATGCTCAATTTTAGAAATCAGACACAGGGTAGACATGGGAAAAAATAGACTCAGACAATAGTTTAGATTACCTAGATTTCAGACTAGGAAAACATTATCCCCCAAATTGGGATACTCACACCATAGGGCACTATTTTTCACTATAAGGCACTATTATCCAGTACCCCCATCTTCAAGATATTTTAGATCATTCTGACTAATACAGTAGGTATAGTACAAATTTGCATAGAATTAATCTTAGGTTTGATAGTTATGTTTAGATTTTTATTAGATGCAATATTTTTATCTCATATTCATACTATTTATTTAGATTTAATGGCATCATGTGTAGCACAATCACTCCCACATTCAATTTAGCTACATCGATTTAGTTATTGCATACTTAGTTTAGATTCAATATACTTAGATACCAGATTGGGGGAATGTGTGTAGCACATAGTTTCCATATACTCAACTACACATAGGTTGATTAGATGGAATGGAAAAATCCATGTCATTCTCTACATTATATACACTTTCTATCACATTTCAAGTTGTCACTATATTTATTCCTTATTCCATCTGTAGTGGTTGGCATTCTCAAATGACCTCAAGCTACCTAATATACCTGAGTGTCTGTGGAGCTGACATACATAGTTAGATTTACTTAGTTATATACTTTTAGTACTTTACTCAATTCAGT
The DNA here is from genome assembly GCA_037957365.1 of Torreya grandis. Taxonomy (NCBI): domain Eukaryota; kingdom Viridiplantae; phylum Streptophyta; class Pinopsida; order Cupressales; family Taxaceae; genus Torreya; species Torreya grandis. The sequence goes on along the minus strand of JARHVA010004666.1, from coordinate 1,426,861 downwards.
TATGGATGCATCTAATTCACATAGGTGGGAAATGATAGATTCATATCCTACTTAAGTTCTTGATCAACCTACATGGCAGGGTTAGACACACTTATAGTCTCATCCAAGATAATCATAAATCAAGATCCACCGATCAGGGGTCGGTAATGATGGATTTAAAATTGGATTGAGTTATTAATCCACCCATATGAGGATTAATAAAGTCTTTATATTAGTCCAATATATTCAATAATATGATCATTATGTACACTAACATACACAAGTTGTCACTAGGTTCATGCATTGGCTCACATACCTAATAAGGTGTATTCCTTCCTTTCCTCTCTCTTTACTTAGCTTTACTTAGTTAATTTATTTCATCATAGTCTTTTGATTTTGATCATCTCTTAAGTAGGGACTAATTTCTATATCTTTCATTACAATACATTGCTTTGGATCATGTTTTACATACGTAGACCTAGATTCGCATACTTAGACTTAGCTACATGGGTTTCACTTCTAAGGTATGTCTAGGTATGCTTATTTTTACTATATAATAGTCATTTCACTTTATTGAATTTCTAGTATGAAGGGGGTGTGGGAAGGGTGGCGGGTGGGTGTGGCAAGGCAAGTGTAATCACCTAAAAGTGTTAATTTCATGCTAATAGTGTGAATGAGTTAGCCTATTCCTAGCTTAAACCTAAACCTATCCTAGAGCCTTAGACACACTTTTCCAATCATTGAGTAGACCACAATCACCTATAGTTAGCCAAAACATAGTCCTAAGACTATCTTCTTAGACCCTAACCTATTTTTTGTAGCAGTCTACCAAGTGAACATTAATGCCACATTTGGGACACTACAGCCACATAACACTTATGTCCCCCATTGGGTGCTATTGTCTTTAAACCTAACTCTCTTGAATAGATAATTTTTTCAAATGTGTGCCCCTCTTAAGGCTAGCCTAAGCACATTTTCTTATCTATATATTCTACAAATCTATATAAATTTAATTCTAATGAACCCTTACTCATGAGATGGAAAATAGATGCAAAATCTCATTCAAACCAAAGATAAGAAAAATTAAGGTATTTGATCCCTATTCTACCCTAATTATGTACTACCATCTATAGTAGTCCTAAGTCCAATTTTAAAATATTTTAAATCTTAATCACATTCAAGGCATCCAATTCCACTCTCATTCTAGCATTTACTTATACTTGCATCAAGCACTAGGTGGGAGAACTACATCGGGCTTGATCCCTCATCAGACTATTGGTATGCAGGAAAATCTATTCATATCAAGTTTTTAAAGATATCTAACCTATCCTATTAATGAATACAAAGTTATTTATCATGCCATACTTGTAAGGAGGATTAGGGTTTTCACACTAAATCAGGTTTTCCTTGCACAACACAGAGCTCTAGGTTTCGTGTGTGTAGGAATAAGACTTAAAATCATAGGTGCATGTGCTACCATAAAATAGGAATAGTCCCATAAAGGGGACCCTACTGCTATTTTGAGGACACTAGAACAAGATGATGCTACTCTCCAAGTGGGGATATATTGTCCAGTGAGTAGATAGATCCCAAAATCCTATTGATGACACTCATAAGTATCCATAACTCAGTTTTTGGAACCCATATCATCCACCTATTTATTTAAACCTATTTATTAATATTTTTATAAATTCAAATAACATCAAATTCCATAACAAATTAGTTATTAAATATTGCATATTATTTGTTTGATTTAGATATCTCGGCACTTTAACCAAACATAATATTTACATAGTTAAACCCTAAAAAGGTTAAATCATTGATCATCTACTATAATCATTGGTATGATAGGATCATGAAAAATATTATTGCATGAATTAGTATTTCATTATTACATAAAATTTAGTAAATAATTTATAATCATTACATATCTTACCACATTGAGTTTTTATAAATATAAACATCACATTGGTTCTCATTGGATTGTTGTGACTCAGGAGATAAGAGAAAATTGTCACAAGTAATGTTATCATTAGAATAACATTCTATGCATATAAAATGATTATATTAATAATCTTGGAATAATATTATATTATCATTACTTTGTAAATTATCTCAATAACATCACTTTTTTTTTTAATATCACGTTCATTTGCATTTGTTGATATTTCAAGAGAGGGAGAAGAAGTATCCTGAGATGTTGGCACTTCCAAGGGAGAATAAATATTATCACAAAAATGTATATAATTAGCCATGTTTGAAGGATAAGGGGGAATATCATATGAATTTAAATCATCTACTATTTGTATATAAAGAGAGGGAGTAGCATAAGCATTCATATCATTTAATATTTCTATGCAAGGGCTATGATTTTGTAGCTTTTTTAATTAATGTGGTCAAGTGCAATAGAAAACATAAGAGGTAAAAAGTTTGATAATAGGTGATTTTTTAAATTTGAATAATTATGAGAGATTAAATGAAAGAATATATTTATTATTAGTATGTTTTAGTTGTTCTGATTTAATAAAAAATGAATACAAGAGAGGAAAAGAGGAATTTAGTTTTTCAATTTCTTAATTAGTGTGTTCACTTTCCTCATTGTTATATTCTTCACTATTATACCAATCATATTAATTTTAATTATTGTAACCATACTCATAATCATAATAATATATATCAAAATAATATTTGTCATTAATGGAAGAAACATCAATATTTGTATAAATGTGATCATTAATCCATCAGTATCACAATCATAAGGGGTACTATCATTAACAAGAGGAAATGTAGAGGATGAACACCATTATGAATTTCATATTTAGAATACATATTATATTTATTGACCCAAAATTAGAAATATATATATATATATATATATATATATATATATATATATATATATATATATATATTTCTAATTTTGGGTCAATAAATATAATATGTATTCTAAATATGAAATTCATAATGGTGTTCATCCTCTACATTTCCTCCTGTATATGACAAACACTAATCCTATTTCTAACTATCAATCAATCATACATACAAATAAAATATAAAAATAGGTGTGACTAATCAAGATATGTATAATTTTTAGGCTCTTAGATATACTGATCCTAGTCATAAAATATTATATAAGGCCCAAAGGGAACTTACTTGATAGGATTTCACCATCCCATAGCTATATTATCCTATCTCTTGGGTAAATTGAGATTAAATTTTAGGGGCTAACTTCTTACTAGTGCCTTAAAAAATTAAATGAGCATAAGGCTTCCTAAGGTTGGAAAGGAAAACCTATGTGTTTATGATATATTTTGACATACGTGGAAACTTGTATTTGTGTGTGTGTGTGTGTGTGTGTGTGTGTGTGTGTGTGTGTGTGTGTGTGTGTGTGTGTGTGTGTGTGTGTGTGTGTGTGTGTGTTTGTCTATGTATGTATGTATGTATGTATGTATGTTATTGTAAATATTGTCACTGATGTCAAAGGTATATCATTATTAGTGATAAAGGCCCCATTACATTTAATGATGTTTTTAATATTCATATCTTGGATAATGTGTGTTAATATTTATTTAATATTAATGAATATATTTTTGGTTGCATATAATTCAAAAGAGGCCCTATGGAGAAATCAAAGAGTCATGGGGTAAAAAATGAAAGAAGAATGGGATGCATTTTCTCATGAAGAGTCATCTTGAGTAATTTTAAGAGTCACCATGTGAATACAAAAGAGGGTATGGCATATTTTTCCATGAAGGGACACATTGAGGAATATGAAAAGTCACCAAGATAAAGATAAAAGAGGAAATGATTATTTTTCTTATGAAGGGTCACCATATGAATTTTTAAATGCAAGGATACGAAGGGTCATGCAAGTTTGGCCCCATTTTCCATGAAAATTGAAGGGTCACAATGGGTGAATGCCAAAGGTCATTTGGAAAGCTATAAATAAAGGCTTGAAAAGTCATTTGTAATATGAAATAGAGTGCATGGTTTGTATTTATTTTGAAGAGAGAAAAGTAGGAGATATTGTAGAGTTATATCATTTGTTGAGTAAGTAACATTGAGAGATAGTTATGTTTTATACACAAGAGGGGTTGGTGCTCCTGTGGGTTGGTACTCACAAATCTTTGTAAGGGTTTGGTGCTCTTATGGGTTGGTGCTCACAAATATTTATTGTGTTGGTGCTTGGCAAAGGGGTTGGTGTTCTTGTAAGTTGGTGCTTACAAAATTTGTAATTTAAGTTGGTGCTCATTCATATACTTGATATTATTCTTTGCAATTTTTTCCACTTTGGGTTTCCACATAATTATTTGGTCTCTCTCTCTCTCTCTCTCTCTCTCTCTCTCTCTCTCTCTCTCTCTCTCTCTCTCTCTCTCTCTCTCGTGTGGTGTATATTATTGCTTCAATTTTATTGCATATCTTGAATGTGTGGTTAAGTGGTTAAAGAGAAGGAATTTGATTAAGAAATAAGATATATAATATACTAACTGACCCCTCCCTCCCAATATATTTCTTGCTTAACAATTGGTATCAAAGTAGGTTCCTTTAAACAAAGTTTTACAACTTGAAGGTAGATCAGGAAAACACGATGGCTAAATCACATGAAGGTTTTTCTATAAATAAGGTACCTTTGTTTGATGGGACAAATTATGTTTTTTGGAGCATAAATATGAAGACTTATTTGATGTCCTTTGGATTCGACATATGTAAAGTAGTGGTTGAGAAATATGAAGAGCCACAGACACTTGTAACTACTCTGACAGAAAAGAAGGCAAGTGAAAATAATGTTAAAGCTTTAAATGTTATTTTATGTGGTTTATGTGAATCAAAATTTCTTAAATTTATGCAATGTAAATCTTTTCATGAAACTTGGGTAAAATTAGAGAATATTTACAAAGGTGATGGAAAGGTTCAACAAGCCAAGCTTTAGCCTTTCAGAAGATAGTTTGAGAGTTTGAAGATGGAAGAGGAAGAAAATATAGTAAATTATAGTTTTTGGGTTGATAAAATAGTTAATCATATTCAAGGTCTTGGATAAAAGTTAGAAGAATGAATTATGGTTCAAAAAAATTTAAGATCTCTACCATTGAGATATGATGCAAAAGTTCTAGAAATTGAAGAGATGAAGAATTTAGCCAAGCTAAAGATGGATGAGCTACATGGTATTCTTATGGCATATGAGATGTAGACCAAATAAAAAAAGCCCTCAAAGAGAGAAGCTAATTTCAAGACATAAAATAAAGAGAATGCTAAGATTCAAGAATTAAGTGATAGTTCTAGTGATGATGAAGATGACAACGGAGCTCAATTCATTTTCAAGCCCAAAAAGGGCACAAGTAAATATTAAAAAAAAATACTTTTCAAATATTTTAATTGTAGAAAGATTGGACATTTTGCAGCTAAGTACCCAGATAAGGGTAATGGTGACAATGAAGAAGTAAAGTCTACACACAAGAAGGGATTCGGGAAAAAGAGTTTGTATTCTAAATATCCTAGCTCAGCCGAAGATAGTGAAGTCAATGATTCAAAAGAAGAATAGATTCTATTCATGGCCATACATAAAGATGCCTTCACAATTAAAAGTAAAGATGATCAAGAAGAATAGGATGAATCTAAATTGAATCTAGAAGGAGAACTCATTTGTGTCTTAGAAGAGTTAAAACTTCTTGAAAAGAAGAATCAAAGATTAAAGCTCCAGATCAAGAAAAATGAAAAGGAGTCAAAGAAAATAATTGAAGATCTACAAGCACACTTTAAATAAGCCAAGAAGAATGAATAATATATAATGTCACAGTTAAAAATAGTAAATAAATAATGCGAAAGGTATGTTATTGAAAATACTTCTTTAAAATTAGATCTTCATAAAACAAATAAAGTAATCAATGATATAGCAGACAATGATTCAAAATTTGAGAATAACAGTAATATGTTAAATAAGATATTAAAAAATCAAAGATCAATGTTAGATAAAATAGGTATTGGATTTAAAAAAGAGAAAAGGGAGGCCAATACTTTCACAGACAAGGAAAAAGGAAAGAGTTATGCTAAATCTCTTACAAAAGAAGAAATAAAAAAGAAAGAAGTTAAGAATACAAAGGACATCTCAAAGAAAGAAAGCTAGAGGGAAAAGAGCTACAAAAGGCAATCAGGTCAGAGATACACAAATAGGTCATATTTTTATGGTTAATATTTTTATTGTAATAGATATGGTCATAATAAAATAGAATATCAAAAAAGGGCTAACAATTTCAAAAATAAGGAGAAGGAAAGTCATGTAGAGTCAAGCAAAAGCCACAACTCTTTTGCTCCTCTATCAAGTTTTAATGAAGAAGCCATAATATGTTATAAGTGAAATAACTTTAGAAACACCTCTTGATACTATAGAAGTGTGTTTGAGTTAGTTAAGAAGGACCAGAGTTTCAAGGCTCCATTCATCAAGAAGAAAGTTTAGAAGGTTTATGGTAGAAGAAACAACTTAAAAAATCTATGTTGGTACAGATAGCTTTGCATGCAAGAATTGAAGAAAAGCCATGGTTCATTGATAGTGGATGTTTGAGGCACATGATAGGAGAGAAAATTAATTTTATAACCTTGAAGATGATCAATGGTGGCACAGTGAAATTCAGAGATAATACTATTGTCAAATTGCCAAAAAAGGTACATTAGGTCTAGATAATGGTAGAACTAAAACTAAAAATGTTTGGTATGTATAAGGTCTTAAGCATAATCTTTTGAGTGTAAGTCAAATGTGTGATCAAGGGCACACACTAAATTTTTATGTATAATGTTGTGAAATTAGAAGAAAAGATTCAAATGTGTTGATTGCATATGCTCAGAGAATAGGCAACAATTTGTATATGTTATCAAACATCAAAGGTCAAAGATATTGTTTGAGTCAGATTGAATAAAGTTGGCTATGGCATAGGAGAATGGGTCAAAAAAAAATTGATAATCTTGTCAACATCAGTAAAAATCAAGTAGTCATAAATATTCCAAAGATTACAAAGCCATCAAACATGCTTTATGAACCTTGTCATCATGGGAAGCAAGCCAGAAGGCAGTTCAAAACAAAATAATACGAGACCACTCAAATGTTAGAGCTTGTTCACACTGATCTATGTGGACTTATGAGAACTCAAAGTACTCAAGGTGAGAAATATTTTATATTGATTATTGATGATTTTTCACGTATAACTTGGGTAATATTTTTAAAGAAAAAATTAGAAGATTTCAGACATTTTAAAGCATTCAAAGCATTAGTTGAGAATGAATCCAATTTGAAGATTAAGTTTCTAAGATCATATCAAGGAGAAGAATTCATGTTAGATAAATATATTGAGTTTTGTGAAGAACATCGAATAAAGAGACATTATTCAACAGCCAGAACTCCACAGCACAACAGAGTAGTTGAGCAGAGAAATAGAATAGTTTAGGAGATACCAAGGATAATGCTAAATAAATCTAAGATACTAGATAAATATTGGAGAGAGGTAGTTTATATAGTAGTGAATATTCATAATAGATCATTATTGAGAGTCAATACTGTAAAACTCCTTATGAGATATGGATAGACAAACTAGTAATAGTTAATTATTTCAGAGTTTTTGGCAATAGATGATTCATGAAGAGAACCAACAAAAAATTTGGGAAGTTTGAATCCAAATCAGATGAAAGTATATTTCTTGGTTATTCTTGCAAAATTAAAGATTATAAATGTTATAACAAAATAACCAAGAAAATTGTTGAAATTGAAAGTGTCAGGATAGAAGAAGATGGAACATAAAGAATCAGTGATCCAGTAAACATTCATGAAATCATTGAAGAGGAAGATTTTGAAGAATCAGATGAAGATGACAAGAAGAATAAAAAGGACACCAAAAATCCATCCAAATATGTTTAAATAAATTATAATGAAATTGATATCATCAGGGACATAAATGAAAGAATTCACACTAGAAGAATGATTGTAAGTGAATTTGAGCAACTTAATTTCTCTTTGTTGTCCAAAATTTAGCCTAGAACTTTTTTAGAAGCTAGACATGATACGCATTGGGTTAATGCAATGGACGAAGAATTAAATTAGATAGAAAAGAATGACACTTGGGAATTAGTGCCTAGACCAAAATATCACAATGTGATAGGAACAAAATGAGTTTAAAGAAATAAGCTGAATGATAATGGAGAAGTGACCAAGACTAAAGCAAGATTAATATGTAAAGGAAATGCTCAAATTGATGGAATAAATTTTGAAGAAAATTTTGCACCAGTGGTAAGGTTAGAGGCTATTATAATGTTTCATGCATATGCAGTGTTTAAAATTTTCAAAGTGTTTTAGATGGATGTCAAATCTACCTTTCTAAATGAGAATTTAGAAGAAATGGTCTACATTGAGTAGCCTAAGGGATTTATTCTCTCAAATATTAGTATCTGTTTATGTAGATTAAAGAAAGCATTGTATGGATTGGAACAAGATCCCAGAGCTTGGTATGCAAGACTTGATAAGTACCTACAAGGTTAAGGTTTCAAGAGAGGATTTGCTGACATTAATGTCTACATCAAAATAGAAGGTGCACATCAATTGATTATTGTGATATATGTTGATAACATCATTTTTGGAGGAGATATTGAAAATATGACAAAAGAAGTTTTTAATAATATGCAAAAATAATTTGAGATGTTTATGCTTGGAGAATTGTCATTTTTCTTAGGATTGCAAATATTTTAGTCAGATAAAAGAATTTTTATATCTCAAAGTAAGTATACCAAGAAAATGTTGAAGAAATTTGGTATTGAGGATTGTGTACCAGTTGGCACACCAATGTATATAGGAAATAAGGTGAGCAAGGATGAAGATTTACCTATTGTAGATTAATCTTTGTATAGATTTAAGATTGGTAGTCTTTTATATTTGATAGCATCAAGGTCAGACATCATGCATGCAATAGGTATGGTTGCAAGATATCAGTCATCTCCAAAATATAGTCATGTTCAATTGGTGAAGAGAATATTCATTGGATTATGGATTGTAGTATCCCACAGGCAAAGATTTCACTTTGGTTTATTATATAGATTCAGATTGGGTAGGGTGTTTGGATGATAGAAAAAGTATAAGTGAAGGAGTTTTCTTCCTTGGTGATAGCTTAGTATCATGGCTAAGCAAGAAGAAAAAATTAGTATCACTTTCTATAGCTGAAGTAAAATATATTACAGTGGTATTATGTTGTACTCAAGTTCTTTGGATGAAGCAAACTTTGGAAGATATCAAGGTAAAATATGATGAACCTATTTCTATTTTTTGTGACAACACAAGTGCTAATAATATTTTGAAGAATCCAGTGATGCATTCAAGAACAAAACATATTCCCATTAGATATCACTTCTTGAGAGAGCAGGTTGTAGATCAACAGGTTAAGATGAAGTATATTAGTACTAAAAAGTATATTGCAAATATTTTCACAAAGGCATTACCAAAAGACACATTTGAGTATCTACGAGAGAAGTTAAGAGTAATTTCTTTTACTTCCTACCATTGAGGTTTAGCATCAGTTGAGGGGGAGCTAAGTGTTAGGTCTAGGTAGGCCCTTTGCCATTGATGTTAAAGGGGGATAATAATAGGTAGAGATACAAGTATAGATACAAAAATAGGTATAAGGAATAGGTACAAGTTGCTACAATAAGGGGGAGTTACTGTATATTTTTTAGATGGTAGTATGTGTAGGTTTCAGGATGTGGCAGTTTTAATTTGAGGTTGCCATCAATGAAAAAGGGGGAGATTGTTAGAAATATTGTCATTGATGTCAAAGGTCTAGCATTATTGGTGATAAAGGCCCCATTGCATTTAATGGTGTTTTTAATATTCATATATTGGCTAATGTGTGTTAATATTTATTTAATATTAATGAGCATATTTTTGGTTGTATATAAGTCAAAAGAGGGCCCATGGAGAATTCAAAGAGTCATGGGGTAAAATATGAAAGAGGAATGGGATACATTTTCTCATGAAGAGTCATCTTGAACAATTCAAAGAGTCACCATGTGCAGATAAAAGAGGGTATGGTGCATTTTTCCATGAAGTGACACTTTGAGGAATATGAAAAGTCACCAAGATAAAGACAAAAGAGTAAAGGACACTTTTGATTATGAAGGGTCACCATATGACTTTTCAAATGTAAGGATACGAAGGTTCATGCAAGTTTGGTGCCATTTTCCATGAGGATTGAAGGGTCACAAAGGGTAAATACCAAAGGTCATTTGGAAAGCTATAAATAAAGGATTGAGAAGCCATTTGTAAGATGCAATAGAGTGCATGGTTTGTGTTTGTTTTTAAAGAGAGAAAAGAAAGAGATATTTTAGAGTTCTATTATGTGTTGAGTAAGCAACATTAAGAGATAGTTGTGTTTTATACACAAGCTGAGTTGGTACTCCTGCAGGTTGGTGCTCATAAATAGTTTATGTGTTGGTGCTCGGTAAAGGGGTTGGTACTCCTAAAATTTTGTGCTTGTGAACTTTGTAATTTGATTTGGTGCTCATTCATATACTTGAGATTGTTTTCCATGATTTTTCCCACTTTGGGTTTTCACATAAAAATTTGGTGTCTCTCTCTCTCTCTCTTGTGTGGTGCATATTATTGTTTTAGTTTTATTGCATATCTTGAATATGTGGTTAAGTGGTTAAAGAAGAATAATTTAATTAATAAATAATATATATAATATATATATTCACCCCCCCCCCTCTTAGTATATTTCATGCTTAACATATGTATGTATGTATGTATGTATAAGGTCGTAAAAACTAGGTTAGTACCCTTCACATCATAAATTAGGTAAAATTGAAGACCACTTTTCTAAGGATGATATCTCCTGTGAGTTTTTAAACTGCTATAAAATAGTTTGTAGAAAACAAGAAAGGAAAGATATAAATTATAAAGCCAACAAAATAAAAGAATTTTTTTCATGGAAATCAAGAATTAGATATAAAACCCCTATGTCATAGATAAATCATAGAGTAGCACTGAATTAAATTCAATAAATTATGATCATATTTATTTTTAGCATATGGGAATCTTGTGTTTTATAGATATAGAATGAAAATCAAAAGGAAAGCATGTTTATAAAAATATATGGGTTCACCAATATGTTTTTCCCTATTTTAGTTTAATTATTAAAATAATATCTAAAGATTTTAAAACATGAGAAAGAATCTAAATAACAAATATATATTATTATTTACAACTTTCTAAATATAGAACCATGTTTTTTTTTGAAAATACCAAGCAAAAATGTACTTAGCTTAGATCTAGGTTCCTGGTTGACTATTTATAATGTTTAAGAGTATGAATTAGTAAAATCATATAATTTGAATGGGTATGATTAGAGCCAAAATATGAAGCTTCTATTATACAATTTTTTCTTCCCTATAAATTATCACATGTTATTCATCTTTATTGATCGTGGACACTTTCGAGTTGACTCTGACTAATGTTTGATAGTGAAAAACAAAACTTTGATATTGTTAGAATAGTAGTAGGATCTAAGAATATTCCTAGAAAGAATTTCACTCCCTATAATTAGAATTGGCTAGCTATGTCCTTTGATTATGAACTTATTTGTATTTATTTTGATGAAAATAAGACTATTTCATATTTTGTGCCTATTTTGACTAATATTGTTAATGCACTTTTAGATCTAGAAAATAATGCAGAGGTACTCAAAGAAAAAACTTTATTTCTTACACAAAAATTAAATTGATACCAAATATGGGGTATCTAGTGAAATGGATTAAGTTAGAATGACCTTTTTAAGTCCCCATTGAATTACCAAGCATTTTTCTACATTTTCAATACTCGAAAGAGGGCTCAAACTTGAATTTAGTTCTCTGAGTAACTTATATGTGTGAAATTTTGAATAAAAGTATAGATTCTAATTCTTATATTCTAACATTTGTAAAACCATCCAAATGTGAATTTATCCTTTTTAAACTCTGATTCTAGCTTCAAAAATTCTATAGATAGAACATGTAATATTTATATAGCTTTTGAGAGTGTGTAGCATCATCTAAAATTCCTTAGAGTAGATTTTTATTTGTAGATATTTTGAATTAAAATTAAGATAACCATTGTCATGCAAAATATAAATCAAATAGATAAAATAGGACTCAAAAAAAATGTGGCCCAAAATAAACTATAATGATTACACTTGGACAAATCTGATCCACACATTTTGGTCTATAGGCCCAAAATTGTCTAGAATAATAGACTTGTATATAAAGATAAAAGACCGAAATTTGGTATCCTTGTGATAAATTGCAAAGATGAATAAAAATGGATAATACATATGAATTATGTAGAGAAGACTCAATAAAATGAACCAATAGATACTCTATTGGTCATCAATATTTTGTGTGTTTAAAATTTCAGTAAATGACATTAAACATGGGCTTGTACATAATTTGGGTGTCTACAAAGTTATTTCATCCATTCATTTGAGAAAATTTGATGCCCTTCAAGAGTCCCTTGGCTTCAAATAAATTATTGTAATTATATCCAATATCCAAATAAAATATTAAGAGTGGTTGGTCCTCATGATCTCTTAAAATGCACCCATAACTTGTAGGATCATGATTGCCTTTAAAATCCCTATCAAAGCCAAATTTGATGCCATCTAGATTTTGATCCTTTAGAAAATGATACATTAATTCCAATACAATCATATCCCATGATAACCATAGGAGTATATAATAAAAAGTTCCAAATTAATTCTAATATTGTATATAAAATGTTTAGTACATAAATTAGAACTTGAGCTATTATCAACCAATATGCTATCTTTTTTATTGCCATCTATGAATGATTTTATTAGTAATGGTCGTTAATATGAATTATCATGTAGGATATCCTCTTCATTAAACACATTTCGAGTAGATATTATATATTTCTAGAATAAATCAATAGTGGATGCATGATAATGGGGGGCAAAATGTGGAGTTCTAAAGTGCCACTTTTTTCTAGAAATTTAAACAACCAAACTTGGAGAGACTTTTAGAGACACTTCGACAAGTATTTTATTGATAAAATAAGAATATGATTTATGGAATTTTGAATATAGTTTATAAATATATAACTTTATTTAATACCCATCTAAGATAAATATGAAAATTTAATTCATTTCTAACTATCACATAGTATTTTTGTGAAAAATAATTGAACTGCATGTGTACGAACAAAATTATTTGAAGTAAATAAATAATTTTTGTATGAAATTGTACATAGGGATATAGAAAACATTCAATATTTTTAAGTTTTTATTAATTTTTCAATTAACCTATTTTATAAATAAATTTTATAAGTCAATAAATTTGTAAAAAAGAAACTACAAGTGTACATATACAAATATTTGACCTTAACTATATTAAAATCATTTTTTTTAACATAGCCAATGATGTGTAGATTGTTGGGATACATGTTTAATTAAAAAAATTATTTTAAAAATAAAAAAGGTATAAATATATTTGTAAAGATATATGTATAAACCATAATGATGTATGTTTTGTAAGAATTAAGTAATAATTAGAAATAATAACTTAATATTAAACAAAAAAGTGTTCGGACACTAAGTTCTACCCAATAAAAAATCATATAATTTTTTAAAAAATTAAATGAATTTTCCTACTTAAATGTGTCTATGAATGTGAAAATAACTTATAAATTTACAAAAATTCATGTGGGCAAGACTAGTGTAGGTTTAAGAGTAGGTTTAGATCCTCAATGCCTTAAACCAAGGCTATTTTCAAAGGAGAAGAACTTAAGTTTTAAAAATTAAAAACAAAGGGAAAAATAAAATTTTCAAATGGTGTGATCCATTTATAAAGGGTTTGCACCCTATTAATTATAAAGGATGCATCACTTATGGATTTTAAAGGGTGTGCACCCTATGCAATGAAAAGGACGCACACCTTTTGTACTGCATGTCATAGGGTTTTTAATGTTTGTAATAGATGTATATTGATTGAAACAAAAATTTTAGTATAAAATTATATTTAATTTTTATTACATAATAATATTATGTAATAAAAATTAAATGTACGCTTTTACTTTACTTTTTTTTTCAATATAAGTTATGGTCACTCTGGGTCTTTTGAAATCAATTTCAGAGATGTATAAGTTACTATTTAGAAGATGTTTTTACAAAATCCAATCTATTAAGTAATTAATATTTATACTTTTAGTATTGAACATTAATTTCTTTGGGTGTAAATTTTACACTTAGCATCATTTTGGAGAAACCTAGTCATTTTTCTTGTTTTGTTTTTGGGCCTTCTAAATTGATTTTTGACATTTTTAGGAGTTTTACATGTATTAAAAATGTTTCATATCTATAAGATAATGATAATTGATAGGATATTGATACACATATTCATGTACACACTACAACATTTAAAATATTTAAATTTACCCTCTAAAGATTTTTCCAATCCATTGAAGGAGGAGTATCGTACTCTTCACAAACTTTAGGATGAGTACATCGAGTTCCACCATTTTCACTAGCATAATAAGAAGTCAGTGGAACACTTCACCAAAATGTTCCACTACTACACCACATGTCTGCATGAGAGCTGGATTGAACAACATAATGTGTTTTAAATTAAATCAAAGTAACTTCACCTTATATCCCTGCAATGATAAAGTTTTATGATTTTACACTGTGGAAATCTTAGAATAATTCTTCTAAGATTTAAGTCAAGGAAAATATGGATCAATGTCTCACCTCTTCATCCAATATTGTGCACAAAATCTAGCCCATACATAACTAATCATCTCAACCTCATACACAAAAGCATAACAATTTTGGAAAAAGAAAGAACACTAATAAAAATACACAAACCATGAAAGATCTTGCACCTTCTAATTTAGAAAAAGGGAAGAAATCCAATGACAAGTGGTGCAATAAACATTACTCACACACCCATGACAAATCATAATATATTTTTTACAAAATATTTTCTTATGTAGGACTTGCATACCTTCCCTTGAAGATGAATGAAACTAATCTAGGTGCCACTTATCTGAGCACTAGATATCCACTGATGTAAACTCCTATAATTAGTAAGAGAACCTCTTCCATGTTAATATTTTAGGTGAATTGTTAGCTTATTCAAGTAATAATTTACATTAGACATCAAAATAACATCATTTCACAAAGCATGTCTTAGATTTTATGCCTTTAAATTAATATGTATTCCAATATATAATCCTTTGGGTTTCTTCAAGGGAGGGGTATACATGTCTGATGATAATGTACTTTTTAGTGAAAATTCAAGTTTATAGAGGATAACATCAATTGTGACATTGCAAATTTAGAGGACTATGAAAGCTTGTTAGGTATATTGTATTTGTATGTCTACGATGCTACATATTAAGAAAAAACTAAAGAGGTGCATAATACATATTAAATATTACTTCTTTAATCTCACAGAGTTAGCTCTAATGATAAAAGTTGCCTTGGTATATTCCAGACATGTTATAAACATATGCCTACATGCAAGAGTTTGTGTTGCTCATGATCTATCTTGAGAGACTTATGTGGCAAATAAATTAGGCATTGGTACTAGTGTGCACAATGCAAATAAATTTGTAGTAGTAATAACTCAATAAGTTTCTAAAAAAATAGGTTGGATTATTCATAGATACTTAAGGTATTTTGACACATTGTCCAATTAAACAATAAAAATATTTATCTCTAGGATCCACTATTATAAACATCTCTCTGTAGTGAAAAATATATTATAAGGATGAATTTTAAGGATAATTACAAAAGCTTCTCAATCATGGAAAGATCAAGCCTAACTCTTCTTCTTGTTAGAGTTTGATAGTTCTCACAACCAATAAGAATGGGTAATGGTGTCTTTATATAGACTTTATCAAACTCAAAAAAATAAAAGTGAAGAATAAATACCCATTTTAGTGCATTGATGAACTCTTACCAGCTCTAAGGCATGTAGTACTATGTTCCACATCTCATTCATACAAATACAATCTCCACAAAAATATGTTATAGACCTATAAAGGTGCAATGTCACAAGTGATGGTGTCCTCCATAGGCTAAAATTTATATTATAAGTTGCATTATCACCAGACATGTATACCCTTCCCCTGTTGATGCCACACCAAGAGTATTGATTAGCATATTTTAGTGGAGAGGCATAAGGCACTAGGCCATGCCTTTCATGATAATGTTCTTCTCACTCCCACTATTAATTATTACATGAATTGGATAACCCTTTACCCAAAACATGGTATGGAAGAGAAGTTCTCTCTCCATAAATGTGTTTATAGTATTGGTGGTGGTGTTCAGAATAGTTAAAGTGGTTCAAATTCATTGATTTTCATGGGACCAAATATAGACTATGTAAGCAAGGATTTTCACATGTAGGATTCATAGTTTCCATGGGTGTGTGACAAATGTTGATGGTATCGCTTATCATTAGAATTCTTTCCTTTGTCTAAACTAGAAGTTGTAGTATCTTCAAGTTTTATGTAGCCTTATTATCTTGCTTTTTTTTGTGAAAATCATTCTTATTTTGTGCATGAGGGTGAGATGAGTATTTTTGAATGGGATAGCTCTTGTATGTGGAATTGGATGAACAGGTGAGATGCTACTTCATCTTTTCCTTAAATTTTATCTTGGCAGCATTGTGAGAAACATGCCCCAAATTATTGTAAGTAAAAAATTGATGTTTTCAAAGATATAAGGTACAATTTTGTTGATGAAATTCATTACCTTATGTTGTTCAGTAAAGTTCTCACAAAACTATGAGGTGTATTCATATAAATCATATGTGTTTTCATCTTTAAAGAGGTAAAGAGGATAGTCCTCCTCATTTGGGCATCAAAAAAAGTCTTCCAAGACCTGATTGTAACATAATCATATGCATGTTACATGCATCATAGTGTTTTCCAAGATCACTACATCAACGAATGTAATGGCTCAATGAAAAAAGAGAAGCAAATGCATAGAGTTACTAAGTAAGAAATCAAACATGAGAATAATACAAAAGCTTGTATTCAATTCCACTCATCTTAACATTAATTTACAATAGGTTCGCTAAATAGCACAAAGGAAGTGTAACTTCCACCTATAATAATGTTCAAGGTTCCAAGAATGGAATGTAACTCTATTATCTGAAATAACCAGTCAAAGATTAAAACCTAATGGCTAATAATGATGGTCAAGTAATTTCCTTAGACCAAGGACACCTAATCAAGTTGAATCCTCATGTGTAAGAATAATCCAAGTGAATAGGAAAATATAAAGAAAATAATATCCGACACTAACACTTCCTTTAAGTGTAGCATAGGTGGGTAAAATAAATGGATCCAGACAACAAGGCCCGATAAGGTACCCATGTATAAATAAACTCTCATAAAGTGGAGAAAATTATAAAACCCATAGGAAACCCCTGCTCCCCCCCCCCCCCCCCCGCCAAAAAAAGAGAGAAAATAAGAAGAGAGAACTATAAGGCCCCCTTAAAGATGATGTTGAAATAGTTCGCACTCCAAGTATATCTCACAAGACATACCAATGTTGATAATGAGATCCTTTGCCTAAAGATTGAAGAAGCTCCATCCACATTGAATAATGTTTCTTCCTTTTTACATCAGAATAATAGAAGGTGTGTACTTAAAATATACCCATTCCACAATGGAATATCAAGGCAACAATATGAAGATATTTGAAAGAGATCCAAAAATAAGTTGTGGCATAGGTATGATAAGATCTTGCACAAGAACTAAATTTAATGCCACTAAAGTGAACCTATCAAAAGAAGCACATGGAATATTCACTAGAAGATTGGCCATGTAAAGAGGAGAGCTCATATCAAAAACCATCAAAACTAAATAAGATATTATAGATGAAACACATAAATATATAATATGAATATCCATAGGAACATATGAGTCATTGAAACTCTCAATGAATGTACTCACATTAGAAATAGTATAATCCTCCAAAGTACAATACTATGAAGGCTCTATAAAAAAAACATTTTGCATTGGGATGGAAGTAGAATATGCAATGAGACAACTAAGTGTAGGTAGAATCTCATCCTGTAGTGCTGGTTTGATGGAAGGAAGAGCATATTCTACCATGAACATGTCATTATAAGAAATAAGAGTAGGAGGATGGAGTACAATTGTATCTAAAGAGATGAATGAAGAGGAGGAGGAGGAGGAGGAGTGACATAAATCTCAATAATATCTCTCAAAAGAGATTAGAAGATGCTCCAAACAATGAAAAGATATGAAATATATTCCACATGGAAATGAAGATCCATGAAAGCATGTAATAGTAAAATACTAAGAACCTTGTCACAAGTTTAAGCCCACTTATTGTATTGGTCTAGGTTAGAAGGGGCAGGAATTTATCCATATAGGATTGGATTAAAATTCTTGATTATCAGCAAGTGTTCCATATAATCATGTCAATAAGTATAGTTAATATTTCTAAGAAGAACCAATAGTGTGGAATCAACTCTCCTCGTCAATTGTTATCTCTTAAGTAGAATCGACATGATTGAAAGAAGATGCTAAATAAGTGTAATGAGATAAAACATTGCACAAGTGACATGAATGCTCAATGAATGGATGCCAATCATAGGTGATAATGCATCCAAGAATATGAAATCAATCACTATAGCGATCATTAAAGTGGCACACAAGTCATAGAAACTAAGTGTGTACATAAAAATAAAGTAGGGCCCATAAAAACCCCTCCAAGATAATTAATAATGAACCCCCCTAAATTTATAAGTACAATACACACTTAATGTGAGGACATCAGACTCAACTAAAAATACATCTAGATAGGTAAGAGAAAATAGTGAAAAAATGCCAATGCACATCTCAGTGAATGAACATCCGATGTAGTTGAAGATATGTCCAAATGTGATTGAATAATTAGTGCAATGATCACCAAATGAGTACATGTGAAAATGAAAATTAAAAAAAAAAGTGGATGTTTGACTCTATTGATAATGTGTCCATGCATAAATATCAACAAGACATATAAAATGTTGTGAGGGGATATAGCTACCTCTTAGATCAAACCTCACCCTCTGGTGGAAGAAAGTATACTAGAAGTATTGAACAAGGGTCACAACATGGGGGTCTGCTGGTAAAATCCCCTAGCAAGGTCAAGGGTGGCATGTAAAGCACACTCCTTGTCATGATATAGGTCAGGGTCGAGGGGCATCACCCCTAGTGCCAAACATAATTTGGAGCTTGATCATGAGTGGAATTTTTACAAATACTTGTTGTAAGATTTATTTAGAAACTTACTCATTTTTTGTTAGAATTATTTTCTTGTGTGCCACTATTAGATATGTCTGATGTGAACTTTTAAAGTTTTTTTTCTCTCCATTGTTTAAGGTTACAAAACCATTCAAAATTATTTCTTTACCTTATCAAATAAAAAATATGTATAGTCTAACCATTCATCCAAATCTCATTAGATCTTATATAATCAAACTATTATACATTATATTATGTCTCAAAATAATTATGTCACAATTCATCATTTTGCACATCATAAGTTAATGTCAATTCAAAATATATATAATTTCACATGAGAAAAAAAATCATTAGTTATTATTAAAAAATATATAATAACTAAAATATTTTAAAATAAATATAAATATACCAACACATACAAAGGTTCAAAATAAATAATATAACAAAATAATGGTTAAAAAATTATGTAGCCTACTTCATCTTTTAATAAATAATGAAAGAAATCTATCGACTAATTTTTTTTTAATTAACAAGAGATAAATTTTCAAAATAAATAATTAATTGAATTATAAAGGATAAATTATAAATTATTCACATCAAAAGGATTAATTTTATGTGTGTGTATGTGTCTATGTATCTATATACATACATATATATGTGTGTTTGTGTGTGTGTATCTATATGTACACACACACACACACACACACACACACACACACACACACACACACACACACACACACACACACACACACACACACACACACACACACACACACGTGTGTGTGTGTGTGTGTGTGTGTGTGTGTGTGTGTGTGTGTGTGTGTGTGTGTGTGTGTGTGTGTGTGTAACTATTTGATTTAATAGATGGAAAAAATGTAATATACTTAATGAATTTTTTTGAAAAATTATCTTCGCTCCTATTCTCTCTTCTTTGTCAGACAGTGACCTTGACTTGCATTGAAATTGTGATACCAAGTAGGAATTTCCCCATTGCCTCACTAGTCCCTGCTACCTATTCATTGGTTTCCTCTCCTCCTCTGGGAAAGCTCGACCACTCTTATTACCTTATGAAACCACTTAGGATTCATAATCTATATATAACTAAAATCCCCTCTGGATAAAAACCCTAGAAGTATCCTTAGCCTATAGTATCTCTACACGTTCATCTAATGGACCATGCACTAGTGGAATGATTTGATGGCCTCTATAGTGATAGGTCCAAAATGTATCATCTTGCTCATGTTTTGAGCCTAAACAACCAAGGCAAGACTAAATAACACAAATATGCCCCTCCCACCCTGGTTGGAATGGATCTAACTATGGTGATAGATAAAAATTCCAAAGGTAGCAAGAAGGTATGGGAGGCACTCAAATATAAACCTTCAGCTCCCAAATATTTTTTATCTATCGTGACTAGTAGGTCCTTTAAGCAGCAAGGGCTACCCCTAAAACTTTTTCCTCTTAACAAATTAGTGTCCTTTGATGTTGAAGCAAAGGAGGAGATTTTGGATCTTTAGGACTTATTTTCCTCAGAGGGTGTTATTTTTTTATTCCATAATTTATGTCCATCCTTCACTAGCCTCCATAAATGGATTTAGAGAATGCATAGCCCTTGATGATAGGTAAGGTGAAAATAGATCCCACTACCAAAGGCTTTTTGGTTATTGTATTTTATCTCTTAGAAGATAAGGAGAAGATACTAGACTGTGTTTGGTTTTGGGACCAACACATTCTACTTATGAGACTTTGGTTTCCAAGTTTCAACCCAACTACTAAATCCTTCTCAATTAGACCCATATGGGTTTAGTTCCCTTACCTTCCCTTTCACTTTTGTGGTGCAACAAGATTAATATCCATAATTAATACTTTAGGTGAGATTCTGCACATTGACCAAGATATTACCATGTCCTCCCACACTACTTTTTTATGATTTTGGTTAATATGGACACATCTAAAGCTCTACCTACTCATGTAAAACTAAAACTAGACTTTGGCATCTAACCCAACCTCTCGAATATGAGGGTTTTCCTTTTTAGTGTCATCATTGGTTTGAAACTGGTCATTTGACCATGTCTTATGAAAGTTCAAAAAGAAAAAAATAATCTACATGGTGGAAGCACACTAATTATGATCTTTGTATTGTGCATGGTGAAGATCTAGATGTGGAATATTCTAGGAAGGATAGTTTAAAACCAGTCACAGAAGCTCTAAAATGAGGTTTTCAAGTCTAGGACCAAAGGAAGATGTTGCAATTTTTTATCAAATAGAGGGGGGTTCTAAGGTTGATCCCAACACTTCAGTTGAGGTGTTGTTAGATTCATATTTAGAAACCTCTACCGAAACTATCATTAGGGGGGGAAACCTAAAGATTGAAATTTCAAGGGTAGAATCAAATAATGTGGGATCAACGAAAGAAAAAACTCAAATCTTTAAATCAATTGAAATCTCGTTACTAGTGGAATTGTAACCTATAGAAGACAAGACATGGATCAAAGTGTAGAAAATTTTAAAAATGTAAAAGAGATGAGGCCCAATCTTCTAGTATATCTCTCCACTCAGAAGGGCCTTTAGGAAAAAAAATTGGTGGAAGTTGGTGGTAACATATGAACTATGTTTGGTCCTATGATTTATTTTTGTTTATGGTATTCTTGTATAAGTTTACCTAATAGATGGGTTGTTGAAGGAAGGTAGCTTTTTCTACACAATTGTGTTATTTTTTGTCTCATGACTTTTTGTGTCTATTTGTTTACCATTGGAAGAAGCATCCCATTTATACTTTCATTTCTATCTTTCACTCTCCATTGTATTATCTTTGGGATCCTATAATCTTGTGACTTTTACCTATCAAATGAAAAAAATATCAAAAGTTACTATAGCTATAAAAAATTATTATATTATCCAAATAATTTAAAAAATGCAATAAAATATTCCTTTAAACCATAATCAATTTGACAATTAAAAATATATATATACCACATGTTTTTTTCACCAATACATTTAACAATTTAATTTAATGGGTATAATAGGGAGATGTCATAGTGCAGGGTCTTATGGGATCAATAATCTGAAGATAGTGCTACTTGAAATGACTATGATGAGTTCTACAAGTGATTTTCATATTAATTTTCTTGATTTGATGTTTCATACTATGTTATCTTTCTATTAAATCATGTTTTTAATTCAAAATTTATGTTTAAATAAGTGTCGTCAGGATGATGACTGGCTTTAGGGGGAAGGATGTTACAACCTGAATCATCACGAAGAAAACTTAATTATCTATAGATATTTATAGTTAGTGGTATGATTTGATTATTATTTTTTTAACCTATGAGTTATAAGTTGTTATGGGATAGTTGAATAGTACTTGGATTACATGATTGCATTTCTATGAGTTAGTTATAGTGCATATTCTTTGCATTGTAATTATGTTGATTGTTATTTCAGCAATATTTTATTATATACATGTTATGATGTATGGACTAACTACCTTATTGTCATGAATTGGATGCAAGAGATATTCATCCCTTAAAGCATGATGAAGAGAGAGCATCATCGAAGATGATGACGTAGATGAAGATGTTTGTGGATGACAGAGGAATAGCTAGAACCCAAACACACAACATGTTAAATAACCCCCATTATATGTATAATTTGAATGGTTAGTGTTAGTGTATTTTTGATGTTATTGCATTTAGATAATTGTTTATACACAATTAATTTTGTGTGTTAGCTTAAATTATGCTTAGATGAATTAATTTTGTGTGATTGTGTTTTTGTTGTGCTAAAATGTTGACTATTAATATTTAAAAAAATAAAAATTTATGTGACTAGTGTTTGGTACTACTGTATGTAGACTAACCAACATATCTAAGTAATGTTGAGATCATAAACTAGTTCTCTCTATGATATTCAGAAATATCATTATAAGGCTTAATGTCTTAATATAGATAGATAACACTATTAATAGAAAACGACTTAATATAAATAGTTATCATTATTAAAATAGGGTTATAAATTATATGAGAGAGAAAAGCCTCATTAAAAAAATAAAATAATTAAACTAAAATTGTGTTATTAAGGGAATAATAAAAAAAACATAAAAAGGAAAGGAGCACTAACTTTAAAAGAAAGATATTCATGCAAAGAGAGAGAGAGAGAATAAAAGGGGGTGGCGACAGGGAAGGAGAAAAAGAGAAGAGGAGAAGGAATTGGAGAGTAGATATACAACCCGTGGTAGAGGAGAAGGAAGGATAGCGTAAGAGGACTTCTGCTATTGAATGGGTACCGTCAAGAGGTTAGTGGTGGTTATTTGTATTAATTCATTAAAAAAATTGTAATTACTAGTGTCTGACTTGCATGGTAAACTATGTGAGTTTATAGGAGGAATTTTGTGATTAAGTTGACTTTCAGTTATATATTGTGATTTATGGATATTGTTGATTTATAACCCATTATATGGTTCCAATTCGCAAGATAATCACAGTGATCTTTATAAAATAAATTTAGCCAGTTAAAATTAATTTGGCCAGTTAACTTATGATAGGTTTTAACTATATGTATATTTATTATTGATAACCACGATTTTGAATGTTAGTTGATAATATTAATGATAATACTAATAATAGTCTCAATAAATATTAGATTCTATATAATTAACATTTTGTGTAACCTAATGTCAGAATTGTATATATTATTAAATGAATCTGTGTATATATGAAGCTTCTTAAGCGATCTGTGAATATATACATATTACAGTCAGATAATTAAATATACTATTCGCTTATGTCATTATTTACCCAGTTCAATATATTATCTACTTATATCATATAATTTACTTATTTCTATGGTATGATAAATTCAGTGATATACTCATACGTTCAATTATCTAAATTATATAACATGCGGTAAATATGAGTATGATAAATAAAATGATTTATTTAGTTATATGAAGTATGGAGTCGAAGTGGTATAATGAAGTCGTTGGTAACTTTAAGAAGAAAAAAACAGTGACTCACAAAAATACATGAACTGGAGAGTAGTATAAATCAATCAACAGAAATATACATTAGTAGGCATATTGTTAACAGCGAATTATATATTGTATATACAGTGTATATATATAATCTTTAATGTACAATGATTTATGCACATGTGATATATATCCAATGTGATTAAAACTCAAGCGGTGATATATATAGATATGACGAAATCAATAAACTATTTTACATTTGTAAAGTTTATGACACCATTTATATGTGCTCTATTTATAGTGACAACCAATAATGTCCGGGCAAAAATATATATATAGCGAAACCCTATGCAATATATATATATATATATATATATATATGTATATATATATATATATGTATATATATATATATATATATATATATATATGTATATATATATATATATATAACTTAGTTTGTTAAAATCTTTGTATCTTCTTCTGTACAAGATATTTAAGTTTTACAGAACAATAATTCAAAGATATTTGGATACAGATTATAGATATGCAAATTAAATCTGATGAATAATGAATCGTTTAAAGGAGAGATTCAGGAACTATATCCCTGCTTAGTAATAGCTTGGATCTATTTTAAATTTATATACTGGATAGAATTACATATCTTCAAGAATATTTTTGCATACAATGATTTACATTGGAAAAGAGGCTATAGCATTCTATAATGAGATTTCTATAATTAAAAAATCACCAATTTCTATTATTTCTATAATTAAAAAAAGTTCTATAATTATTATAATTATAATACCTATAGGCTATAAATGCAAAATCACTACATATTTGCCTCATTATGGTAATGTATTCAATAATTGAAAAGAGGCTATAGAGATTTACAGTGATTTTTATATTTGCATTAAGTGATTTAGGGTATAGTGCATTTCATAGTATATAGTGATATCAAGTCTATAGCAATAGTATAAGGTAGTTGATTCTGGTTTATGGTTCATTAATGAGAGTATTTATATATTGTGCTACTAAATGCATTACTAAATAACTATATTTGATATATCGACTATTATTAAATATATTGTGCACTATATATTTAGTCTAAAATATGTGAACTTTATCTTTTTCATAGATAATACTAAGATACTCGTATCACTATCATTATTTCTATAAGGTATTAGGATTAAAGTATAATTGTACTATTATTTTAGTGCATTGAATGATCTTCATGATGTGGTATTGAAATAAACTATGAATATGACATTATATCTAAATATAATCTATCTATTGTGTGTGCATTAAGGTGATACAAAGTAATATACATGAAGATGAAAATATATTTAAATAGGGATCAAAACTATGGAGGAGTATTACATTATTGAATCTCTTATCTTATAAAAGAGTGTCAATGTATCTTGTGAATACAAAAGTTGTAACGATTGTTGAAGTCATATGAAATCATTGTCTAGAATTTTAGATAACTGTTGATTTTTATAATATTTATATATTGTTGGATGTTTGTAGTCACAATGTGTGTGTGTATGTGTGTGTGTGTGCATTGGGTCATATACCTATATATATATAGTTAATGGATTGTTAACAAGTTATAAGATTTTGAGGGATAGGGAACTATAACCATATGAATATAGTCTCTTAGAAAATTAATAAATTATTTAAATTATGTTCATATGAGGTATAACTTGGTTATGAGTTATCTGATTCTATAAAAATATTATAACTAACTATTGATGTGTGTGTGTGTGTGTGTGTGTAGTATTAAAAATTTATGTACGGTACACATTATGAGTATATTAATATGTACAAGTGCTTATACATAGATAACATATATTAGGTCATCGTGATGTGTGCTTATAAGTTAGTGTTCTTTTGATTGGTAAAGACTAAGTTATAGATTCTTAAAGAATAGAAAAACTATTTATATATGCACACAACTTTTTAAAATATGACAAATTATTTAAATGAAATTATTATGTTCTCATGAGAATTATGACTTACTTTATTATGACTAGTTGTTTGAAATTGAGTAGTATGTGGATAAAAGGATGGACTATGATATTGGGCTTTGTCATAGAATGTATTTTATTTGAATATACTTATGGAAATTAGTAGTATGCAATCTGAGCATAGATTATACTTGGTTGGTATAAATTATATTTGATACTTTTTATTATGTGGTAAATAATATAGTGGTGATTCATTCATACATTTGACGGATTAAATATATGCATTGATTATTCATGTGTTTAACATGTTTTATAATTTCTAGTAGGAAGTAATCTGTATGAATCTGTTGGTTATATTTATGTTAAACAAATATTTCATTAATGGTACTAAGTAGTGAGATAGACTTCACTAGCTTATTAGCATCAGAATGTCAAATGAAGGTAATCCAATCAAGTGGTGTATATAAATTTAACTGATCTTAAAGATCAATAACTATTGAAAACTTTGACCAAAGTAATGTTTACTTAAACATTGTCATTTTATGTGTATGATTTAAATATTTATATGAAATCATATTAGAATGGATTCTTTCATGGTACACTATATGTTCTTAAAAATCATACAGCACATGGATACTAGCTTGCCTCTCTAGATTCATACACCGTCACTATTTACTCATCCATGAAAGGAGGGGCATTCCTTAATGGGACATTGTGGGGGGGATCAATGGTCTATGGTTGGTGTGCAAAAGTGCTCAGATAATGCTCTCCCTTCCCACAACAGTACTTCTTTGGAGATGACACTTGAAATTGCAATAGTTACTAGAGTTCGAGGAACTCATACTCTGTAGAGCTTTGTATCTTGTACATTGTATTGTATTTATTATTATTGAGAAAATAATCTGATGAAATGTAATTATTTACTTATTGTACATTGACAATAGTGGTTGTATGTTCATATTAGTTGTGGATGGACATCTATAATTAATTTTTATATTTAGTTATGTTTTGTTCCTTATGATGATAGTGATTAATAACAAGTAATTGTTACATGCTTATATTATAGCTAAGATTCTTAATGTGCTTTGGATAGATCACTAATTATATTCTCATGGTGAAATCTAATGAAAGAATACATTAATTAAATAAAAATAAATTATTACATTTTTCTAAGTCAAACCCAATGGAGTTGTTACACAAACACTGGGCATAATATTTTCTAGTTTTCAAGAGGTGACAGATTATTTCATTAGGACATAAATTAAAGTTTGGGAATCAACTTCAATAATGAGCTTGTCAATATTGTAGTGAATAGCAAGTTCAATCCCAATTGCCAATGCTTGGGCTTCAACTTCATTGTTTGTTTCATTTGTAAGTTTTTTGAAAGTTACCCTGATCAAGGATCCAATACAATCTCAACGAATACAACCACCCTTAGAAGCACCTGGATTTTCCTTGGAAGCACCATCAAAATTCAATTTGAACCACCCTAGTGGTGGGAGAATCTAAGAACTCTTATGCTTTCTTTCTTTTTTACCTGAACTTACTACTGACCCATTAAAGGGTGGAAGGGTAATAAGCTTCCATCTCACACTCATCCTCATATCTCAAGCTAAGAGACAACCATTCTTACGTTTGATTTGAGATGAAATGACTTCTGAGATTGCCACCTTAAGGTCTTTTATAATAGCATCAAGGGGTTTTTATTTACCTTCAAAATTTTATTGGTTTCTCTCTTTCCATAGGGTCCAAATAAGGATAGCGGCGCTAACTTCCCACAAACCAAACATAGAATTCCTTCAATCACTAATTGTCTAAGAGGAGAATGTAGAAAATAAGAAAGGTGGCCAAGTCCATGACCATTCCAGTTTACAACATAACCATGCACAACACCAAATTGTAAAGGGGCATTCATATAAAAGATGGTTCGCAGTTTCTTCATTGGATTTGCAAAGAAAGCACTAGGATAGAAAATAATCAATTTTGGATAGCCTATCCTGGGTTAGAATTTTGGACAACAATCCAATCAAATGCATCATCTTTCTAAAGCGCAATCTTATCCCAGCAAAGAAATCTTGCCTAATTCATCATGTCATTGGTAGCATCAGCGATCTAATTACCGAGATTAACTATGTAAAGCCTAAATTTGGTGCTAATCCAGTGTAATGCAACTTCCTTATCGTTAAAGAAGACCTTCCAATTCTTTAAGCAGTTAGACAATCATGATTGTTGCTCCACTGGAATATCAAAAGCATCAAAACTCTTCCATCTCCAAAAAGACACACCATTAGACTGATAAAGTTCCACATAGTTCACAACCAAGATTCCCTATGCTGATGAGAGAATACGTCTAGCCTCCTCCATGTGCGGTAAATCAAAAATAAGTTTATGCCCATTCAAAGAATCCTCTCAAAATTTTGTTGTCTGCGTATTGTTGATCATCCAAAAAACATGCTCTGAAATCAAAGCCCTATAATTCAACAAAAAATTACAAAAATGTAAACTTTTGGAAGGGTTAGTGATAGATAAATACATATTTATTTAAAGTATGCTACTAAATATTTTTTTCTAAATTTATTTTGTTGTTTTCTAAATTTTAAATATAACAATAAATTAAATCAAAAACATTAACAAGTACCTATCTACAAATATTTTCTACATTCAATCTTATTTAAAATATAATTACATCTATATTTACCCAATATTTAATTTTAGCTTTCTTAATAATAGTTTCCAACATATTGAAATCTGTAAACATGTTGATTCAAGTATTTATTCATTGAAAAATAGTCTAAGAAAATAAAATGCTAGAGTAAAAGCAATAAACATTATTTGCATTCATGGAAAACATATTAGCTTGGACAACTAATTAAATTCAGTTGAACAGAACTAACATTTAACTTTGTCTAATCAACAAAATATCTAAGGCTTATTCCACGTCTAATATGCGGCTAACGACTTTTTCATCAAGGAGCAGAAATTGCAATCCATCTTATTTGTTAAAATTGCATCTAAAGTTGTTTAGTTTGAGGGGGGGAATGTATTAATATATTTCTGGCTACAATAAATGATTGTTTTCGTCCTATCAAATAACACAATATTATTAAAGATAATAATAATAAAATTATTATTTTTAAATTATTTAAGGAACATAAAAATGTTTATAAATCTTAAATTGACTTGATATTGATTATGATTAGAACTTGTTCACACAAGTGATCACAAAATGTCTTATTCAAAACTGTAAAATAGATCTATAAATTTTCTTGTTTTGAAATTCTCAATCAAACTTTTTCTCAATTCAATATTAAACTTATTTTCATAAATAATAAATTTATATATAAATTAGATTTTTTAAATATATTATTAATGATTTTTAAATTTTAAATTTTTAAATATTACATATATAAATAAATGTGCGCTTAAAAAATGATCTTTACATTCTATAAATAAATTGATTATATGTTTGTATTATCTTTTAGTGGTTTAAACTGTTTTTTCAATCTCAATATATTAGTTAGTAATTTTTTTAAAAACGTAAATTAATTTTAATCATTGCATTGTATATAAGCACATTCCTGTACAATTGTATTTCAGTGCTAGAGAATTTGCTTTCCGTGGTTATTAAATGGTATTGATTTTTTTTCCTTGGTTTTTAATATGCTCGTACATATCAAATACATAATCTATAATTTTGAGTATAATTCATATGAGAGTATATTATCACGTTGGGAGCATGTGTCAATCACAGTTTTATACAACAGGCCTCTTTTCCATGCATATTATTTACCATTATCTATAATTTATTTTCCCGATGTATAAATAAGCCTCGCATTTTGTACGATGGATAATGATTACGATTGCATTTCCTTATTTCTAATGTGTGACGTGACAGTGGTAAGGAGTCGGTGGTAGATACGGAAATTTCAGTCGTGAATCAAATCGAATCAATAATGTTTGTACCATTTTTCCAGGCTGGCAACTCGTTCTACAGATGTGTAAACCATTACATTAAATGCCATTAATTTTTTTTGGTGTGTTTGTTAGATTTGAAAGCGTAAATAAGATGCACAGATTTTATTGATGTCTATCAACGGAAAGTTCTAAAATTTCTTGAATCAAATGACAAAAGTAAATGCGAGGATAAAATAAATTTAATAACATATCTTAATGGGATTTAATCTTTATTATTTATTGTAGACTTTCTAATCCAATGAATATTGTTAATTAAGATAATTAGTAAAATTTTCGTGCAAATAAAATAATATTTAATATTGTCATATTTTTTAATATGTTTTAAATTTTTATTATTTTTTTGTGTGTTTAATCAGGGAACAGTTTTCAATAAAAGTATATATAGGTTATAGAATGCATTGTAATTTTTTAGGAATATAATTGTTCTTTTTTATTTGAGTATGTCTTTTCTTTATTATTTTATTTTTATTTTTATTATGTAATTTTAAAACAATGTATTAGTTTTCAATATTTGAACATTATCAGATGTATCAATTATAATTACATTTTGTGAGAAAATTTTGATTAACATGTTGAATAGTTTTATATAAATTTTTGTTTGTATTTTTTACCTCCTCTCTCTTCCAAACAATTAACAATATACTTGAAACATTCTATCAATATTGATATTGCAGTTCCTTCATACAATTACTAATAATAACAATCCTACTTCACACTTATTATTACAATCACTTTAAAAAAATAAAAATAAAATATCTAAAATACATATTATTAAAACATTTACATTAATTATTTTATTATATTACACCTCCTCCATACAATTATTAGTAACAATCCTACTTCACACCCATTATTAACATCACCCCTGCCTATGAAAGAGAAATGTTAAATCTAGAGTACATAGAGGGTATGACTGGGGCATTTACATTACTTGTTTTGATTGGCATTGACTTTACATGGCGAGTTCAATTTAGTCTCTCACCAACAAGGTCAATTATTTTCTGAATATAACGTAAGAAAATACTTACCATTTTTAGATTAGCACGAAAAATTGCACATAAAGCTTCTAGGATTGCTGAATTTAAAACGAAGAAATAGTGAAAACTGTAAAGCAAAAAAAAAAAGCTATATTTTATATATAATGCAGATTGAAATGATACATGTTTAAATTTAGTGGCTTTTTATAAGCCCAATAGAGCAGTATGCTTAGAAAATAAACCAGCCACTCATATAGGTGGACCATTTGGACCTACTATACAATCAGATCAGGCATGGTTATGAGTATAACTGAATAAAACTGTAAGAAGCACCTAATACATGCGGAGAGAATTAAATCAAAGAGGGATTCGATCTCAGACCTGTCTTGTTATAATGAAAGGAAAGTCCGTGACGCCAGGGTCATTATTTACTTTAAAATGTTAGTTTTGCAAGAAACGGGGTCATATGCATATCATTGAGGCCTGGCAATGCTGGATGCTGCCAAGTACCGTTGACAACGACATTCTCCAAAAAAGGCCCCAGACGCCTTGCTGCCACCATTTCATTTTCATTTTGCTGTATTGCTGCATTGCGTTCCTCCAAGTCCCCAGCTTGTAAGAGGGGGGATAAAAGAGAAATGGGAGACTTCCTGGTAATCAAAAAAATTGCAGGTGGAGGTGAGGGCGTCACTTTCAAAGGAGACGGTGCACGCTTTTGTATTCGATTTCTTTAGCTGTGTTGAGTCCATCGCAACACTAGATTTAATTTATCCCTTTAACTGTGTTGATTTTGACAATGGCAGGGCCTCCATGTTTATACACAGACCTTGTGCTTACCACGGATAGAGACAAAAATTAAAAAAAACTGTTGGATTGCTGTGGACTCGGATTTTGAAGTCTATGGTCAGAAGGAACTATTTTAGGGCTACACATGTGGTACCAAAGAAGGATTAATCGCCGAATTCAGTGAGAGCATTTATTGTTTGTGTAAAATTTAGTGATACACCAGCTCAGGTCTTGAAAAAACAAGACGTGATGATTTGGAAGATGAAAAGGAAGGGTATACGGATGGGCGACGCCGCCATTCGAAAGAACCTTGAAAGGAGGGGATGCCTCTCGTCGTAAACTTCAATTCTATTTTATTTCTATGCATTTTCAAACTCATTCCCGATCCTTCCCGCTCATGGCATTTTCACACTCCGTCCAGTTCAGAGCCGTTATAGCAGGCATGAAGAACGACGCGCAGCAGAATGAGAACGAACAGAGAAACGCTAGCGTGACCCAGAACCGCGACTAGAGGGACGAACTGGTGTCGTGGGACGGACAGATCTGCAGGCAGGCGCAGGTTCAAGGTGAAAACCAGGGTAATACCCAGCACCACTTTCAGACCAGAAATAAGAACCGAACATTTGCTGAGGCGGCCGCCTCACGTAAAACAGTGCCCAGATCTAATTTACTCCGTCTCAGGCCTGCCACGACTCAACTTATTTTGGAGCTTGGAAAGGAAGATATATTGTTGGAAAAATAAGACTGGTTCTCTGCTACAGGTATTATTTGCAGATTCGTCGACCTTTGGCCGAAACTCCCCACAGTCCATGCCTTGATCGTGGAGAATTGACAACAATTTATGTAAGGTAGTTGGAAATTTACTCCTGTGCAAAAAACTTCTACGTAGTTGAATTTTTAGGTGAATTTAGTTGTATTGAGGACAAGGTTTTGATTCAAAATTAACAGTGGGCTTTGGATCACCACCCTTTAGTCTTGAAATTTTGGTTTCCACACTTCAACTTTCTCATTGAACCATTCAACATCAGACTCATTTGGGTTCATCTTCCCCACCTCTCTCTCTAATTTTCGTTTGATCTTTGCTTGTATGCAATAAGAAATACCATAGTAGAATATCTACAAGTTGACTTAGATATTTCTTCATTTTCTCACACCATCTTTACCAGAATATTAATCAACTTAAACATTTCAATGAATTTCCCTACAAAAATAGCTCTGAAGGTTGGTTGTGGACCCAAACCTTTGATTATGAGGGATTGCTTTTTTGTTGCGAGACTAAACACTTATCCTCACAATGTAAAAACTTAGTGAGAAAGAAGGATACATCATGGTGAAAAGACTTCCGCTCTAGCCACCTCACAGTGAAAGGGGGTGATTCGGACTCTAGTGAATTAGATTTTTCTTCAAAAGACTTCGAACTGCTTGAACTAAATGAAACACCTCCAACTGAGAAGGAGACCTCCCTTGTGGAGGCAAACCCCCTTCCTATCAACAAAATCTCTAAGAGAAGCTGTACAGATTCAAGTCAAATCGAAATAGTAATCTCTTTCTCCCTTGATTCAAACTAAGATGTTAAGGAACGCTGGACTTTGGTAATTAGAAAGAAGAAAGGAAGACTCAACAAAGGCCCTCCCTCTCACAAAGGGCCATCAATGATAGTTAACAATGTCTAGGACTTGCAAAAGTTGGATGGGAAGTTAGCTAAAGACAAACAGGGTTTTTGCCGACTTTTGGTTTTATGCCGAAGACGAGCAATAGTTTTACGGAAGCTTACTATTTGGTAAGTAAGTTGGCTATTTTATGGTGGACGTTTTTAGTGTGCTATATCTTATCACCTGCTTTGTTCCGACTTTTAAAAGCGTCCCTTTTGAACATTATTTTTCTCTCCAGGCTCTGAAGCCTTTCAAAACTCACTTTATTCTTATCAAATAAAAAATTACGTATAATAGTCATTGTATCTAATGTTGGAGTGGACATGTCAATATAGATAAGGTAAAGGAATGGAAAACACTAGTGTGAAAGGAAAATAAAGGGGCAAAGAAAATGAAAAATGTGGAAACGGACATGCAACGCAAACACAAGCAAAAAAGAGCATATCAATGAGGTGATATAGAATGAAGATTATTTATGCATTTTCTATTAAATGCATAATTTAAGTGTGAGGTGTAAACATTGTCAAGTATATTGTTAAAGAGAAATAAAATATATGCAAGGGTCATGTTGAAGAGGAGTAAACATCACAATAAAATAAAATCAAACCTTTAATAATAAATTTATTTATTTTATTTTTTAAAATAGAATCTATTTTTTGGTTTACATTTTTTATTAATTTATTTACTTATCAACAATCATGTTAAGTTATTATTGCTCCTTACAGTATATTATTATCTTCTAATCTTCAAAATCAAATAATGTTGTTAGTTCTATGGAGAACTTCCAAGCCTTAGTAATCTTTCATGTATACTAAATCAATTTATTAATAAGTAAAAAATTACTAAATTTATTATTTTGTTATTTTTAAATATTTATTTTTTAAATGGAAGGTTTATGATTTTATCATTATATATTTTGTTATTATATATTTTTTATTGTATTAATTTAAATAAATATTTTTATTTATAATTTAATTATGAATTGATATAAATATATTTATGTTAATTTAAATAAGTAATATTATTTATAATTTATTTATGAATTGATAAAATTTTATTTATATTGATTTAAGTTAAATTAAATTTTTAAATTTCTTAACTCAAAATTTATTAAATGATCATGTAAAAATTCTTACAATTTTTTCTTTCTTATAAAAAAATCTGTATTTTTTTCCCAAAAACAAAGCCACAACCACCTTTTCTTTTCACAAGGTTTCAAATAACCAATCCCTTAATATAAGATGCAAATTTTTATACAAAGATAAATTGATTTTGTCTTGATATTGGTAAGCGGTTCTTTTTTGACCATTTAAATAGGGGGAACCTTTGAAGACCCGTAGGGAGCAATGCCAGTTGAAGAGTCAACTACCAATGGCAAATGAGACTCAAACATGGGACCTACTGGGTAAAGCCCACCTTTTTTACCATTGAGTCACCACCATAAGGGATAGAATGTTGGGATAAGCGCTTTTGATATACTGGAGCTATGAACCGAAGTAATGGGGGAGCACCTTCTTGAAGTGGGACATGTGAGTGGGCCTGATTCTGTAATGTCCACCGAATGATTCGCATCCAAAACACCCTGTTGTGTTTCACATGGTCCACAAGGAGAAGTGTGACCCCTATCTCAAGGTGTCTACATGGCCACTTTTTGAAAGAGTCCTCATGTATTCAATGGGAATGGAACTTTGGTTGATGACTAAAAACTACTTGTACCTCACCAATACACCAAGCCCTTGAATACTAAAATGTTGGGATAAGCACTTTTTGATATATCGGAGCTATGAACCAGAGTAATGGGGGAGCACCTTCTCGAAATGGGACATGTGGGTGGGCTTGGGTCTGTAATATTCGTCAAACAATTTACATCTGAAACGCCCTGCTGTATTCCGCGTGGTCCACAAGGAGAAGTGTGACCCCTACCTCAAGGCGTCCACATGGCCACTTTTTGAAAGAGTCCTCATGTATTCAATGAGAATGGAACTTGGATTGATGAGTACAAACTACTTGTACCTTACCAATACACCAAGCTCTTGAATACAACTGATTTTGTCATGAATAAAATTAAAATTTTCTCATAATAGAAATCATGACAATGAGTTAAACCATATATATATATATATATATATATATATATATATATATATATATATATATATAAGATGTAAAATTTCTCACATAAAAATATCTTGATTTTGTTATGAATAAAAATAACATATTTATCTTAAATAAATTTATGTAAAAATTAAAAAATATCATTCTAATTTATTTTATATTAAATTTCTAACCTAAATAATTTCCTTTACCATAACAATAAAAATTCAACCATTCATTTTTCTATTAAAAAAAATATCCATTCAAATAAGAAGATATCAAACAGAAATGTAATAATCCCGTACTAATGTTGGAGACTTTGTCTACAATACTTTTATTTAAAAAGAAATTTTCCATCAAACAACCTTTAAGTCATTCGAAATCCATTTTGATTCAAAACCTCTCAAGTATTGAAAATTATTCATACGATTTCTTGAGTGAAGACTATGGAAAACTTAAGAGTATGCAGGATTGGCGTCCTTGAAGATTATAGAGGGCAAAAAAAAAAAAAAACATTTGATAGTTGTTTCTCCAGCAAGGAGTCAATCCGGATTGTTATTATCAATCTTCTATGATTACATAGAAACTGCCATATCTTCTGGCTTCTGCCAATAGTCATTGTCTACAATGCCATCATCCACGTAAGACTAAAATCCAAGACATTTGGCTCAAGATGGGCCTTCTTTATGGGATAATTAGTCCTTCCATTAAAATCCAAAGACAAGGAAGTACTTAAAAATGGGCTATAAACAAATAGTTAAAGTATAATATTTCAGAGTTTTAAAAATTAAATTTCTTAATAATCAAGCTACAAAACAAAAATCAGTATTGAATTTTTCTTTTGAAATTGAATTAATAACAAGAATTGGGTAGTTAATATATATTAATGAATTTATTCAAACTTTTATGTCATAACAAATCTAAATTTTTACTAATGTCCCTTTAATTTATATTAAAATTGGTTTTCGGCAGATGAAATATGGAATGAAGAGAACTTACCATGTGGAAATTTTGAATGAGGATGTCTTTATTTAAGCACACAGACTATCATGCACCATTGTATCCATATCGTTTTTCGAATGAAGTGAAGATATGATGTTATAATTTTATTCCATTTATTTTTATAATTTAAAACTGTAAATTATATATCTTTGACATTAACTGTGTTCATGAGTCCGATATTCTTTTTCGACAAATACATAATTTAAAAGTATTTATTATTTTAATGAAAACTTTTTAACATTAAATTTTAAAAATTTATAATATCTTATCTTTTCACTTTTATTTTTAATAATTATAATTTAATCAAACCTGCATTTCAGTTTAGAATTTTATTTGAGATTACTTTATTTTTATATACCTTTGTCATTTATTATGGACAACTTCTATTTATTCTTAAATATATTTTTTCTTTCAATTTAAATATTAAAAATATTACTAAAATTTTTACTCAAATTTATTTTATTATTTTTTAAATTATATATATATAAAAATTGAATCATTTACATTAACACCTATTTATAAATATTTTCTACATTATATATACAACAAATATTTAATCTTGACATTCCTGATAATAGTTTGCAACAGATTAAAATCTCCGAATACGAATATTTCTTCATCTCCTAAACAATTTTTTTTTTTTTTTTTTAAATGCTACGAAACAAAATCAATAAACATTATTTACGTTCATGGAAAACATATCAGCTACCCATGACTACATTAAATTCAATTGAGTAGAACTAACATTATTCTCTCTAATCAACAATACAACTAAGGCTTACTCAACATGTCTAATAGGTCGCCACTGACTCTTTGCATCAAGCCGCAGCAATATTTATAGAATGTCAATATTTACCTCGTTATACTTTCAAGCTGGATAACTGTAAATGCCATTAATATGTCATTACCAAATCTAACGTTGTTTAGTTTGAGGCAACATAAAAAAAAATTATTAAAATATTTCTAGTTATAAGAAGTTAATATTTTTATGTCATAAAATAACATAATATTATTTGAAAAAATAAAAAATACAAGGAGATTTTTGAGTTATTCAAAGAATACAAAAGTGATTTTAGATTTTATGGTCATTTGATACCATGACAAGAACGTGTCTACATAAATGGCCACAAGACACCACCTCAAAGTATCAAATAAATATAGAAACATCCTTATTCGGAAATCTTCTATCAAACCTTTTTTCATTTTAATATTAAACTTATTTTCATAAACAATAAATTTATATATAAATTAATTTTTTGAAATCTATTATTAATGATTTCTAATTTTCAATTATTTAAATATTACCTATATAAATAAACATTTATGTACTAAAATGAACCTTACATTCTATACCTGATTGATGGTATGCATATATTATTTTTTATAGGTTTAAACATAATAGTTTATACTTTTAAAAGATAACTAGCATACACTAATTTTAATCATTGCATTGTATAGAAGCACACTTGTGTATAGTTATATTTTAGTGTTGCATAAATTGTTTGCTAATGGTTATTAAATAGTATTTTTTCCTCTCTTTTTTAATTGAAAAGTGCATCTATATTGATAAATAAAATAATAGTACAATGTTAATCATATAAAAAAAAGGGTGGAAAAGTCACATCCTAAAATTCACGTAAGCAAGTAAAAGTTTGACTATAAAAGTCATAGATGGCCGAGTCCCATATCCACCATACAACCTTTTTTGCCCATTTTATTTTGAACTTCAGTCCAACACTCTAGGTGACCAATATCTCTCAGACTAGCAATAACCATCGGTAACCCAAGATTATGCTAAGGTTTTAATAATGTTTGATCCTTATCATATTCAAAAGCTTCAGATTCATGTACTCTTTTTATACCTCCACCTAGAGTAATATCTACAACTATCATTTGACAAGAGGAATGTGTAACCTATATTTCTCTACCAAATTCTGAACCCTTTTTCTTCCCTGT
Source organism: Torreya grandis (assembly GCA_037957365.1). Classification (NCBI taxonomy): domain Eukaryota; kingdom Viridiplantae; phylum Streptophyta; class Pinopsida; order Cupressales; family Taxaceae; genus Torreya; species Torreya grandis. The sequence continues at coordinate 1,388,213 of JARHVA010004666.1, read as the reverse complement.
GTAATATTTAGATTTTTCTATGTCCTTGCTTGGGGAGGGGTGCTCATACAATTGTCAACCTTTAAGATGAGAAGAATGATACTTTCTATTTTTTGGCTTGCCTACCTCAGGATAAATGCCCTGGAAATGACTAGTTTGGTAAAAAAAATTGACATCAAAAGGCAGTGTTTTAAAAATCCAAGGATTGGAGCCAAATGATATTTTTATGATTCAATTGGATTCTATTAGGTAGAAATTTGATAAGGTCCACTTCCACACTAATAAAAGTATAGGTATATAACCCTTACTTAACCCACTCAAAATCTATCTTGATGAATATGCCAAGCATGTTACCAATAGTTTCACACACTGCATGGTACTAAAAGGTAAGAGGGTGATTTAGGTGCGGAACCTAAACCAAAATTTTAGATACAACCATCTTTTAGGGATCAAAATCAAAGAACTAGACTGTAAAAAAGAGCCCAACTCTTCCCCAAAACCAAGGACCCTCTTAAAAATCTCTTTGATAATCCTTAACTCAAAAAAATGAACTATGAAAAACCTTATAGACCATAAATGGATCACACAATTATTGGTCCACGTAGTATAGATCCATTTGTATAAATCTTCTAACCTAAGCTAGAACTCATTAAACCTACAAATGACTACATGATCTTCAATTGAAGAGATTAGCCCATTTTCTTTAGAGAGAGATCATCACTGCGGGGATTCTCTCTAATTTTTCCATAATGTATGGACTAGGAGATGCTAAAGGTGGAGCCGAAGGATCCTTGAAATGAACAACATATTTATAGGATCTTCAGCTACATCTTCTTTCACATGAATTACTTCTAGCTAATCAGAAATGGATCCTACAGTGGAGGTGAACACAATTGCACAAATTCCTAGTCCAAAGGAAATGTCATTTTGGTATGAGAAAAAGAGGATGTGGGACTATGGGAAGATCTATAATAGTAATCACATCATGCATAACTCTAGGCAGAGTCATCTATAAAAAATCATGCCTTTACGAAACATAGATTAAATATTAACTCAAGTTACTAACTCAAAAGGATTCAAGTTTCATATAGAATTGGATTTTATTAGAGATCAAAGTTGATATATAGGTTTGATGTCGATTTAGGGAATCAACTTCAATTCTGGTAGTGTGGACAAGGCTCTAAGGGTAATTTTATGAATGATGATTTTGATTAGATTTGGGATGGTTCAAGATGGCTCAAAATGGCTTAGGATATTATAGCACTGATTATAGAGATAAATAGAATGTAAAACATAATGAATTTATAAGAGAAATATCATACTTACCTTTACAGCACTTCCAATATGTGATGGATCAGAAATTTGGTGAGAGGATTCCTGATCTTGGGATGAGTGTTGATGGATTGATGTACATGTAAGGCTTCTAGTAGATGAGAAATTAGCTAACCCAAGTTATAGGGAATATTCTTTAGCATTATAGTGAAATTTATAGGCATAAAAATTCAATCTTTAGCCCAACAGGACCTGTGGTTGAATCGACATTGATTCAATGAATTGACATCAATCATGAGAATTGCAAATGATTCTAGGCTAAACTTACCAAATCCTTTTAATGGTTTTAATTATGAATTCAAATTAAGCCTCAAGTTGTTTAAACAAATTTGAAATAACGCGAAATTTATTGGTGGTTAAAATAACTTACCTTTATTATGATTTGGGTGGATTTAGTTAGATTTTATGTTACATGTAAATAGCTAAAGTAAATTAATTAGGTGAATTTAATTAACAAAACTAATTATGCAGGGTAAACATAAAATGGTAATTGGTTAATTACACAGGGTGAAATAGGGATAAATAAGAAAGGGGACCTAAGACCTAAACTAACACAAATATTATTTTTTGAAATCCTAGTGCCTACAAATACACTAGGTTCTACCACTTGACCAAACTAGGCTAAGGATATGCTACTCAATTTATTGTAGCTTATAATTTAATTCTTAGGTAAGTTGATGAACCATTCATAGGATGTATTAAGCAATGTGAAAGGAAATATTATGTAGGCTACATTTTCATGCTCAATGTTGAGTAACCTAAGGGTAGTTTTGTAGTACATGACATGTGCTTTAGAAATCCTCTCGGTACTTGGGTTAAACCTTATAAAGTACCTCTCAATGTTCCTGTGTAGATCATGTATGCCCCCTAAAACATTTATTGTATACCATTCTAACCAAGCCATGGTTTCTTCAATGGGTGGAGGTCTATTCTAGGCAAGTTGAGAGGATGAACTGGTAAGGGTGGATATAGGTATCGGTATCCCTCTAGTAGTTCAATCTCTCCCAAATATTTTCAATGGGGATACAATAAATATACCTCTGATTGTAGATCAATCCCAAATGGTATTGTGAGCACTTAACATTCCTTATAATATTTTCCAACGTATTAAAATCTTTGAATACGTTGATTCGAGTATTTTTTCATCTCCCAAATAATCTAATAAAGAATGCTAAAAAAAATAAAATCAATAAACATTATTAACCAATAAAAATTATTTACATTCATGGAAAACATATCATTTTCCCATGACTACATTAAATTCAATTGAGTAGAACTAACATTATTCTCTCTAATCAATAATAAAACTAAGGCTTACTCAACATGTCTAATAGGTCACCACTGACTCTTTGCATCAAGTCGAAGCATGTTTTGGGTCATGATTTATAGAATGTCAATATTTCCCTTCACCTAATTTTTTATACTTTCAATCTGGTTAAATGTAAGTGCCTTAATCTTAATATGTCATTACTAAATCTAAAGTTGTTTAGATTGAGGCAACATCAAAAAAAAATTAAAATATTTCTCGTTATAAGAAGTTAATATTTTTATGTCATCAAATAACATAATATTATTTTAAAAAGTAAAAATTTAATTAGATTTTTAAATTATTCAAAGAATACAAAAGTGTTTTTAGATTTTATGTTCATCTGATACTTACTATGACAAGAACTTGTCTACATAAATGGTCACAAAACACCTTCTCTATAACCATAAAATAGATTTAGAAACTTCCTTATTTTGAAATCTTCAATCAAAATTCTTCTCATTTTGATATTAAACTTATTTTCATAAATAATAAATTTAAATACAAATTAATTTTTTAAAATATATTATTAATGATTATTGATTTTCAATTATTTAAATATTACCAATATAAATAAATATTTATGTACCAAAATGAACCTTACATTCTATACCTGATTGATGGAATGCATATATTATCTTTTATATTTTTAAATATAATAGTTTATACTTTTAAAAGATAACTAACATATATTAATTTCAATCATTTCATTGTATAAAAGCACACTTGTGTATAGTTGTATTTTAATGTTGTATAATTTTCTTGCCAGTGGTTATTAAATGGTATTTTCCCCCTTATTTTATTAATTAAAAAGTGCATATTTATTGATAAATAAAATAATAGTGCAATGTAAGTCATAAATAAAAATATGCATGGAAAAGTCACATCCCAAAATCCATGCAAGAAAATAAAAAGTCGACTAGAAAAGCCATAGACGGTCGAGTCCCTTATCCACCATACAACCTTTTTCCCCATTTTGTTTTGAACTTCAATCCAACACTCTAGGTGACCAATATCTATTAGACTAACAATAATTATCGATAACCCAAGATTAGGCTAAGGTTTTAATAATGGTTGATCCTTATCATGTTCAAAAGTTTTAGGTTCATGTACTTTTTTTATACCTCTACCTAGAGTAACATCTACAACTGTCATTTGAAAAGATGAATGTCACACCTATATTTATCCATAAAACTCTGAACCTTCTTTCTTCCCTAAGTAATATTTGTATTTTTTTGTGTCCTTGTTTGGGGAGGGATACTCATACAATTGTCAACCTTTAGGATGAGAAGACTGATCCTTTCTATTTTTGGCTTGCCTACCTAAGGACAAACTCCTTGGAAATGACTAGTTTGGTAATAAAAAAAATGACATTGAAAGCCAGTGTTTTCATAATCCAAAGTTTGGAGCCAAATGATATTTTCATGATTCAGTTGGATTCTATGAGGTAGACATTTGATAAGGTCCACCTCCACACTAATATAAGTATAGGTATATAACCCTTTATTAACCCACTAAATATATATCTTGATGAATCTTCCAAGCATGTTACCAATAGTTTCACATGCTGCATGGTGTAAAAAGGGAAGATGATGATTTAGGATCGGAACCCAAACTAGCATTTTATATACAACCATTTTTTCAAGGATAAAAATGAAAGAACCAAATAGTGATAAAGAGCCCAACTCATCCCCAAAACCAAGGAACCTCATGAAAAGTTCTCTGATAATCCTTAATCTAAAAAAAATGAAATATGAAAAACCTTATAGAGCATAAATAGATCGCACAATTTTTGGTCCACATAGTATAGATCAATTTATACAAATATTTTGACCTAAGCTAATACCCATTAAACCTAAAAATGACTACATAATCTTTGAATGAAGAGATTAACTCATTTACTTCAGAGAGAGAGATCATCACTGTAGGGATTTTCTTTGATTTTTCCATAATGTATGGACTGGGAGATGCTAAATTTGGAGTCGAAGGAGCCTTGGTACAAAAAACATATTTATAGGATCTTCACCTACATCTTATTTCACTTTAATTGCTTCTAGCTAATCAGAAATGAATCCTACGGTGGAGGTGAACATAATTGCATAAATTCCTAGTCCAAAATAAATGTCACTTTGGTCTGAGAAAAAAAGGATGTGGGACTATGGGAAGATCCCAAATAGTAATCACATCATGAATAACTCTAGTTAGAGTCATCTACAATAAAATCACGGCTTTAAGAAACATAGATTAAACATTTAATCTAGTTACTAACTGAAAAATATTCAGAGTTCATATAGAATGGGATTTTATTAGAGATTGATGTCGATCTATAGGTTTGATGTTGATTCATGGAATCAACATCAATTCTGGTAGTGAGGACAATGCTCTAAGGGTAGTTTTATGAATGATGGTTTTGATTATATTTATGGAGGTTCAAGATGGTTGAAGATGGTGTAGTATATTCTATCACTAATTATAGATATAAATATAATGTAAAACATAATTAATTTCTAAAATAAATATTACACTTACCTTTACAACACTTACAATCTATGATGGATCGTAAAGTTGGTGAGAGGATTACTGATTTTGGGATGAGCATTGATGGATTGATGTAGATGTAAGGCTTCTAGTAGATGATCAATTAGCTAACCCAAGTTATAGATAATATTCTTTAGCATTATAGTGAAAGTTATGGGTATAAAAATTCAATATTTTATCCTAGTGGGACCTATGGTTTAAATGATGTTTATTCAATGAATTAACATCAATCATGAGGATTGACAACGATTCTATGCTAAACTTTCCAAATATTTTTACTGGTTTCAATTGTGAAGTCAAATTAAGCCTCAAGTTGTTTGAACAAATTTGGGATAGCGAGGGAATTATTGGTAGTTAAAATGACTTACCTTTATTATGATTTGGGTGGATTTAGTTAGATTTTATGGTACAAGTAATTAGTTATATTAAATTAATTAATTGAATGTAATTAATAAAACTAATTATGTAGGGTAAACATAAAATGGTAATTGGTTATTTACATGGGGTGAAATATGGATGAACAAGAAAGGGGACCTAAGACCTAAACTAACACAAATATTATTTTTTTAAATCCTAGAGACTACAAACACACTAGGTTCTACCACTTGACCAAACGAGGCTAAGAATATGCCACTCAATTTATTTTAACTTCTAATTAAATTCTTAGGTAAGTTAAGTAACCATTCATATGATGCATTAAACAAGGTGTAATGAAATATCTTATATGCTACATTTTCATGCTCAACATTGAGTAACAGATGCGTAGTTTTATAGTACATGACATGTGATTCAAAAATCCTCTCTATAATTAGGTTGAATCTTGGAAAGAACCTCGCAGTGTTCCTAGGTAGATCATGTATTCCCCCTAAAACATTTATTGTATACCATTCTAACCAAGCCATGGGTTCTTAAATGGGTGGAGGTCTATTCTAGGCAAGTTGAGAGAATGAACTGGTAGGGGTGGATATAGGTATCGGTATCCCTCTATTAGTTCAATCTCTCCAAAATATTTTCAATGGGGATACAATAAATATACCTCTAATAGGTCACCACTGACTCTTTGCATCAATCTGTAGCATCTTTAGGGTCATGATTTATAGAATGTTGAGATTTCCCTCCACCTACTTTGTTATACTTCAATCTGGATAACTGTAAGTGCCTTAATCTTAATATGTCATTGCCAAATCTAAAGTTGTTTAGTTTGGGGTAACATAAAAAAAGGTATTAAAATATTTTTGGTTATAAGAAGTTAATATTTTTATGTCATGAAATAAAATAATATTATTTAAAAAAGTAAAAATTGAATTACATTTTTGAGTTATACAAAGAATACAAAAGTGTTTTTATATTTTATGTTCATCTGATACTTACTATGATAAGAACTTGTCTACATAAATGGTCACAAAACACCTTCTCTAAAACCATAAAATAGATATAGAAACTTCGTTATTTTGAAATATTCAATCAAACTTCTTCTCATTTTCATATTAAACTTACTTTCATAAACAATAACTTTAAATATAAATTAATTTTTTAAAATATATTATTAATGATTTCAATTTTTCAATTTTTTAAATACTGCCTATACAAATAAACATGTATGTATCGAAATAAACCTTACATTCTATACCTGATTGATGGCATGCATATTCTATAAATAACCCAAGTTATAGAGAATATTCTTTAACATTATTGTGAAATTTATAGACATAGTAACTAAATCTTTTAGCCCAATGGGATCTGTGGTTAAATCAAAAATGATTCAATGAATTAACATCGATCATGAGGATTGACAATGATTCTAGGCTAAACATACCAAATATTTTTAATGGTTTTAACTATGAAGTCAAATTAAGCCTCAATTTGTTTAAACAAATTTTAGATAACGAGAGAGATGTTGGTGGTTAAAATAACTTACCTTTATTATGATTTGGGTAGATTTAGTTAGATTTTATGGTACAGGTAACTAGATAAAGTAATTTAATTAAGTGAATATAATTAATAAAACTAATTATGCAGGGTAAACATAAAATGGTAGTTGGGTAATAACATGGGGTGAAATAGGGATGAACAACAAAGGGGACCTAATACCTAAACTATCACAAATATTATTTTGTGAAATCCTAGTGCCTACAAACACACTAGGTTCTACCACTTGACTAAACTAGGCTAAGAATATGCTACTCAATTTATTCTAGATTCTATTTGAATTCTTAGGTAAGTTGAGGAACCATTAATAGGATGCATTAAGCAAGGTGAAAAGAAATATCATGTAGGCTACATTTTCATGCTCAATGTTGAGTAACCTAAGGGCAATTTTGTAGTACATGACATGTGCTTCAGAAATCCTCTCAATACTTGGTTTTATCATTGGAAATTACCTCACATAGTTCTAAGGTAGATCATGTATGCCCCCTAAAATATTTATTGTGTACCCTTCTAACCAAACCATAGATTCTTCAATGGGTGGGGGTATATTCTAAACAAGTTGAGAGGATGAACTAGTAGGGGTGGATATAGGTATCAATATCCCTCTAGTAGTTCATTCTATCCAAAAGATTTACAACAAGGATAAAATCAATATAACTCTAATTATAGATCAATCCCCAGTGGTATTATGATCTCTTAACATTCCTTATAATAGTTTCCAACATATTAAAATTTTTGAATACATTGATTTGAATATTTCTTCATCTCCCAAACAATCTTAAAAAAATCTACAAAACAAAATCAATAAACACTATTTACATTCATGGAAAACATATCAATTACCCATGACTACATTAAATTCAATTGACTATAATTAACATTATTCTCTCTAATCAACAATAAAACTAAGGCTTACTCAACATCTCTAATAGGTCACCACTGACTCTTTGAATCAAGTTGTAGCATGTTGTGGGTAATGATTTATAGATTGTTAAGATTTCCATGCACCTACTTTGTTATACTTTCAAGCTAGATAACTGTAAGTGTTTTAATATTATTATGTCATTACCAAATCTAAATTTGTTTAGTTTGAGGCAACATCAAAAAAAATATTAAAATATTTTTGGTTATAAGAAGTTAATATTTTTATGTCATCAAACAACATAATATTATTTAAAAAAGTAAAAATTGAATTAGATTTTTGAGTTTTTTAAATAATAAAAAAGCTTTTTTAGATTTTATGTTCATCTGATACTTACTATGACAAGAACTTGTCTACATAAATGGCCACAAAACACTTTCTCTAAAACCATAAAATAGATTTAGAAACTTCCTTATTTTGAAATCTTCAATCAAACTTCTTCTCATTTTCATATTAAACTTATTTTCATAAACAATAACTTTAAATATAAATTATTCATAAAATATATTATTAATGATTTCTAATTTTCAATTATTTAGATATTACCTATATAAATAAACATGTATGTACTGAATGAGACTTACATTCTATACCTAATTGTATGCATATATTATCTTTTTATAGGTTTAAATATAATAGTTTTTACTTTAAAAGATAGCTAACATACAATAATTCTAATCATTGCATTGTGTAGAAGCATACTTGTGTATAGATGTATTTCAGAGTTGGAGAATTTGTTTGCCTATGGTTATTAAATGATATTTTTCCCCTTATTCTTTTAATTAAAAAGTGCATCTTTATTGATAAATAAAATAATAGTGCAATGTAAGTCATATAAAAAAATATGGGTGGAAAAGTCACATCCCAAAATCCATGCAATAAATTAAAAGGTTGACTAGAAAAGCCATAGACAATAGAGTCCCATATCCACCATACAACCTTTTTTGACCATTTTCTTTTGAACTTCAGTCCAACACTCTAGGTGACCAATATCAATTAGAATGGTAATAACCATCGATAACCTAAGATTATGCTAAAATTTTAATAATGGTTGATCCTGATCATAATCAAAAAAATTAGATTCATGTAATATTTTTATACCTCCACCTAGAGTAATATCTACAACTATCATTTGGCAAGAGGAATGTGTCACCTATATTTCTCCATAAAACTCTAAACCTTCTTTCTTCCTTGGGCAATATTTGGATTTTTCTATGTCTATACTTGGGGATGGGTTCTCATATAATTATTAACATTTATGATGACAAGGCTGATCCTTTCTATTTTTTGACTTGCCTACCTCAAGACAAAGTCCTTGAAAATGACTAGTTTGGTAAAAAAATGGCATCCAAAGGCAGTGTTTTCATAATCCAAGTTTTGGAGCCAAATGATATTTTCATGATTCAATTGGATTCTATCAGGTAGACAATTTATAAGATCCACCTCCACACTAATATAAGTATAGGTATATAACCCTTGCTTAACCAACTCAAAATCTACCTAGATGAATCTTCCAAGCATGTTACCAATAGTTTCACATACTTCATGATGCCAAAAGGGAAGACAATGATTTAGGAGTGGAACCCAAACCAACATTTTGGATATAACCATTTTTTAGGGATTTAAATCCAAGAACCAAACTATAGCAAAGTGCCCAACTCTTCCCCAAAACCAAGGACCCTTATGAAAATCTCTTTTATAATCCTTAAGCTCAAAAAATTGACCTATGAAAAACCTTATAGAGCATAAATGGATTGCAAAATTTTTGGTCCACATAGTATAGATCCATTTATACAAATATTTAGACCTAAGCCAAAACCCATTAAACCTACAAATGACTATATAATGTTTGAATGAAGAGATTAGCCCATTTACTTCAGAGAGGTAGATCATCACTATAGGGATTTTCTCTGATTTTTCCATAATGTATGAACAATATATTTATATGATCTTCAACCACATCTTCTTTAACTTGAATTACTTCTAGCTAATCAAAAATGGATCCTACTTTGGGGGTGAACACAATTGCACAAATTCCTAGTCTAAAGGAAATGTCTCTTTGGTCTAAGAAAAAAAGGATGAGGGACTATGGGAAGATCCCAAATAGTAATCACATCATGAATAAATCTAGGCAAAGTCATCTAAAAAAAATTAATGGCTTCAAGAAACATAGATTGAATATTAAGTTAGGATACTAACTGAAAAGGATTCATGTTTCATATAGAGTTGGATTTTATTAGAGATCAATGTTGATCTCTAGGTTTGATGTTGATTCGGGGAATCAACATCAATTCTGGCATTGTGGACAAACCTCTTAGGGTAGTTTTATGAATTATGGTTTTGATTAGATTTAGGATTGTTCAAGATGGCTTAGGATATTCTAGCACTAATTATAGAGATAAATAGAATGTAAAACATAATGAATTGCTAAAATAAATATCATAGTTACCTTTACAGCACTTCCAATTTGTGATGGATCACAAAGTTGTTGAGAGGATTCTTGTTCCCGGGATAAGTGTTGATGGATTGATGTAGATTTAATGCTTCCAATAGATGAGCAATCAACTAACATAAGTTATAGAGAATATTATTTAGCATTATAGTGAAAGTTATAGGCATAGAAATTCAATCTTTTATCCTAGTGGGACCTATGGTTAAATAGACGTTTATTCAATTGATTGACATTGATTATGAGGATCGACAATGATTCTAGGCTAAACTTACCAAATATTTTTAATGATTATAAGTTTGAAGTCAAATTAAGACTCAATTTATTTAAACAAATTTGGGATAACGAGGTAGTTGGTGGTTTAAATAACTTACCTTTATTATGATTTGGGTGGATTTAGATAGATTTTATGGTAGAGGTAACTAGTTAAACTAAATTAGGTATGTGAATGTAATTAATAAAATTAATTATGTAGGGTAAACGTAAAATGGTAATTGGGTAATTACATGGGGTGAAATAGGGATGAACAAGAAAGGGGACCTAAGACCTAAAATAACACAAATATTATTTTGTGAAATCCTAGTGCCTACAAACACACTAGGTTCTACCACTTGACCAAACTAAGCTAAGAATATGCTACTCAATTTATTATAGCTTCTAATTAAATTCTCAACTAAGGTAAGGAACCATTCATATGATGCATTATGAAAGGAAATATCCTGAAGGATACATTTTCATGCTCAATGTTGAGTAACCTAAGGGTAATTTGTAGTACATGACATGTGCTTCAGAAATACTCTCAGTACTTGGGTTGAACCTTGTAAAGTACCTCTCAATGTTCCTAGGTAGATCATGTATGCACCCTAAAACATTTATTGTATACCCTTCTGACCAAACCATGGGTTCTTCAATGGGTGGGGGTGTATTTTGGGCAAGTTGAGAGGATGAACTAATAGGGGTGGATATATGTATCGGTATCCCTCTAGTAGTTCATTCTATCCTAAATATTTGAAATGGGGATACAATCAATATACCTCTGATTGTAGATTAATCACTAGTGGCATTGTGAGATCTTAACATTCCTTATAATAGTTTCCAACGTATTAAAATTTGTGAATTTGTTGATTCAAGTATTTCTTCATCTCTCAAACAATCTAAAAAATAAAATGCTAAAAAACAAAATAAATAAACATTATTTATGTTCATGGAAAACATATCAACTTCCCATGACTACATTAAATTCAATTGAGTAGAAATAACATTATTCTCTCTAATCAAAAATAAAACTAAGGCTTACTCAACATGTCTAGTAGGTCACCACTGACTCTTTGCATCAAGTAGCAACATGTTTTGGGTCATGATTTATAGAATGGCAAGATTTCCCTCCATCTACTTTGTTATATTTTCAATCTGGATAACTTTAAGTGCCTTAATCTTAATATGTCATTACAAAATCTAAATTTGTTTAGTTTGAGGCAACATCAAAAAAAGTATTAAAATATTTCTGGTTATAAGAAGTTAATATTTTTATGTTATCAAATAATATAGTATTATTTTAAAAAGTAAAAATTGAATTATATGTTTTAGTTATTCAAAGAATAAAAAAGTGTTTTTAGATTTTATGTTCATCTGATACTCTGACAAGAACTTGTCTACATAAATGGCCACAAAACACCTTCTCTATAACCATAAAATAGATTTAGAAACTTCCTTGTTTTGAAATCTTCAATCAAACTTATTCTCATTTTGATATTAAACTTATTTTCATGACTAATAAATTTAAATATAAATTAAATTTTTTAAATATATTATTAATGATTTCTAATTTTCAATTATTTAAATATTACCTATATAAATAAACATGTATGTACCGAAATGAACCTTACATTGTATACCTGATTGATGGTATGCCTATATTAGCTTTTATATTTTTAAATATAATAGTTTGTATGTTTAAAAGATAACTAACATACATTAATTTCAATCATTGTATTATATAGAAGCACACTTGTGTATAGTTGTATTTCAGTGTTGGAGAATTTTTTTGCCAATGGTTATTAGATTGTATTTTTTATTTTTTTATTTTTAATTAAAAAGTGCATCTTTATTGATAAATGAAATAATAGTGCAATGTTATTCATATAAAAATATGGGTGAAAAAGTCACATCCCAAAATCCATGCAACAAAATAAGAGGTCAACTAGAAAATCCATAGACGGTCGAGTCCCATATCCACCATACAACCTTTTTTACCCACTTTATTTTGAATTTCAATCCAACACTCTAGGTAACCAATATCTATCGAATTGGAAATAACCATTGGTAATCCAAGATTATGCTAATGTTTTAATAATGGTTGATCCTTATCAAATTCAATAGTTTGAGATTAATGTACTCTTTTTATATCCCCATCTAGAGTAATATCTACAACTATCATTTGACAAGAGGAATGTGTCACCTATATTTCTCCATAAAACTCTAAACCTTCTTTCTTCCCTGTGTAATATTTGGATTTTTTTGTGTCCTTGCTTGGGGAGGGGTGATCATACAATTGTCAATCATTAGGATGAGAATATTGATCCTTTCTATTTTTTGGCTTGCTTGCTTGAGGACAAAGTCCCTAGAAATGACTAGTTTGGTAAAAAAAAATGACATCGAAAGGTAGTGTTTTCATAATCCAAGTTTTGGAGCCAAATGATATTTTCATGATTCAGTTGGATTCTATTAGGGAAGCATTTGATAAGGCCCACCTCCACACTAATATAATTATAGGTATATAACCCTTTCTTAACCAACTCAAAATCTATCTTGATGAATCTTCCAAACATGTTACCAATAGTTTCACACGTTGCATGGTGCCAAAAAGGAAGACGGTGGTTTAGGAGTGGAACCCAAAATAGCATTTGGGATACAACCATTTTTTAGGGATCAAAATCAAAGAACCAAATAGTAACAAAGAACCCAACTCTTTCCCAAAACCAAGGACCCTCGTGAAAATATATTTGATAATCCTTAAGCTCAAAAAACATAACTATGAAAAACCTTATAAAGCATAAATGGATCTCACAATTGTTGGTCCACATAGTATAGATCCATTTATACAAATCTTTTGACCTAAGCCAGAACCCATTAAACCTACAAATGACTACATAATCTTCGAATGAAGAGATTAGACCATTTACATCAGAGAGAGAGAGATCATCACTACATGGATTTTCTCTAATTTTTCCATAATGTATGGACTAGGAGATGTTGAAGGTGGAGCCGAAGGAACCTTGGTACGAATAACATCTTTATAAGAGAAACTAGGGGTTCGTTTCATTAAATCCTAGTTCAAAGAACCAACTACATACTTTGACACCATATAATCAAGAGAGAAGAGAAGGGAGTGGCCATAATTGCATGCCACGAACCCAACTATTACAAGACCTAGCCACCAATCCTTAGGGTTTCATCATCCATCATCCCCAATAATACATTTTTTACTTCACCCTTTATTTTTTAATGTGTATACATATCAAAAATAATAATCTATACAAAAATATAATTTATTAGATTAAGTCTATTATCATGTTGAGAGCATACAGAAATGACAATTTTATGCACATAAACCTCTTTCCTATGCGTATTCTTTACCACTACTTATGATGGAAAGAATTTTCTTAGTTTTATTTAATGAATAAATAATCATTGCATTGCATTCTCTATGTGGATGTTATGGATAATGAACATGATCCCATTTCTTTATTTTTAATATAAGGTATAATGATGGCAGATTGTATGCATTGTCCAATTAGTTATTATAAAAAAATGTATAAACTTTATATAGATGTATTAATAACTTAATTAATAATTAATAGTTTTGAGAATTTTTTTATCGAATAAAAAAAATATGAAAGAAAAAAAGGTTTACTAACACATTCAATAGAATATAATCCTTATTGTAAGCTTTTTAACCCAATGAATATTGTTCGAATAACTAATGATATTTTCATGCAAATAAAGTAATTTTTACATCTTTTTATTATGCCTTGTTAAAATATTTAATATTACCATTATTTTTTAGCAGGTCTAATTAGGTAACTATTTCTAATAAAGACATATATGGATTATAGAGAGTCCATCTTTTCTTTGTTATTTTTTTTAATTTTTATTATGTAATTTTAAAATAATAAGTGACTTTTTAAAATTTAAATATTATCAGGTGTATCAATTATGTTGTATGGAAAATTTTTTATTAATATCTCAAAAGTTTATATAAAAAATTGTTCATTTTGTTCCTCTTTTCTCTTTCAAACAATTATCAGCTGACTTGATACATTCTATCAGTATTTACATTGGACCTCTTTTGTGCAATTGCTAATAGCACTCCTCCATGTCCATTAATACAATCACCTCTTACCTGTGAAAGATAACAGAGTTAGAGAGTATGGTTGGGACATTTACATTAGGTGTTTGAGGGGCACCCAGATTACATGGCGAGAGAAATTTAGTATCTCACCACGAAGGTGGATTATTTTCTGAATGCAATGTAAGGAAATATTTACTATTTTGAGATTAGTATGAAAAATTGCACATAAAACCTCTATGAGCAATACCATGAGGTGGATGGATGGATTTCTAGGATTGCTGAATTTAACACGAAAAAATATTGAAAACCGTCAAAAAGCTATATTTTATATATAATGCAGAATGAAATGATACATGTTTAAATTTACTGGCTTTTTATATACCCAATATAGCACTATACTCTGAAAATAAACCCACCACTCACAAAGGTGGACCACTTAGACCTACTATACAATCAGATCAGGAATGGTTCCGAGTATAACTGAATAAAACTGCAAGAAGCACTTAATATATGCTGAGGGATAAGTAAATCCAAGAGGGATTCGATCTCTGACCTGGTTTGTTATAAGGAAAAGGAAATGAAAGGAAAGTCCCTGATGCCAGGGTCTTTGTTTATTTTATAATGTTAGTTTTGCAAGAAATGGGGTCATGTGCGTATCATTGGAAAAGCCTGGCAATGCTGGATGCTGCCAGTTACCATTAGCAACGGCATTCTCCGCCAAAGGCCCCAGACGCCCTGGTGCCACCATTTCGTTTTCGTTTTGCTGTATTGCTGCATTGTTTTCCTCTAAACCCACAGCTTGTAAGAGGGGTGATAAAAGAGGAATGGGAGACCTCCTGCTGATCAAGAAATTTGCAGGTGAAGACGGGGGCGTCACTTTCAAAGGCGGAGGCGCACGCTTCTGTATTCGATTTCTTTGTGTTCCATCCGATTCACTCCTCGACTCCATAGCTGCACAACACTAGATTTAATTTATCCCTTTGACTGTGCTGAGTTTGAACTCCTTCCCTTCATATTTAACAATGGTAGGTCCTCCATGTTTGTACACACAGTTTATGCTTACGACGGATAGAGACGAAGAGAAAATAAAACTGTTGGATCGCTGTGGACTCGGAGGTTGAAGTCTATGGTCAAAAGGAACTAAATTTAGGGCTACACGTGTTGTACTAAAGAAGGATTAGTCGCCGAATTCAGTCAAGGCATTTATTGTTAGTGTAAAATTGAGATATACGCCAGATCAGGTCTCTGGAAAAACAAGACGGGATGATTTGGGAGATGAAAAGGATGCATAAAAAGTAGGGGATGCATCTTCTTGTAAACCTCAATTTATTTATTTTTTAATAAGAGTAATTGTATCTAACATGTCAATATAGATAGGGTAAAGCAATGGAAAACACCATTATGGGAGAAAAATACTAGACAAACAAAAACACAAGCAAAAGAGAACATATATGTGAGGAGAAATATTGATGTGAAAAGAATATCATTTATGCTTTCTTCCTATAATTAAAGTATAGGAGTAAATATTGTCAAATATCTTGTTGATGAGAAATACAATATGAAATATATGAAAGTGTTTTGTTGAAGAAGAGTAAATATTGCAATAAAAACAAATCAAATCTTTAAAAATAAAATAAATATAAATAATTTTTTGGTAGAATATAAATTTAATGAACTTAAACAAAATTTTGGTAGAATCTATTTTTTATTAATATTTTTTATATTTAATTGTTTTGTGTGTTGTGGTTTTAACATGTTATCTTTTTTGAATATTCAAAATCGAATAATATTATTAATTATATAAAGACTTTCTTATTCTAACTAATTTTTTCAAAATCTTTTAAATAATTAATGTAAGAAATCTCATAACATTTTCTTCCCAAAAAAGTTCATATATTTTTCTTTTCCCAAAAAATCTTACAACCATTTTTTCTTTCCACAAACTTTCAAATAATCAATCTCAAGCTGATATTTACATAGGAATGACAATCTTTTTTAATGAACAAAAATTTAAAAAAATTATATAACAAGGACACATAGCGTCAAGTCCCTGTGGGAGAAGTGAGTTAGTATTGGTAGTAAGATTATGGAAACAAAAAGAAGAGGGCGCTATGCATAACAAAGAAAAAATACATTAAAATTTCAGTGTCAAGTTACAAAACAATGACTTATGTTTACATCTAAAATAAATTGGTATAATTTCTGTGATGATACATATTAACTAAAGATAGCAGAACATACATAAAATGGGCTCTAACTCGGCCTATGTACAATTTTAGTCAGCTGGTCAAATGAAATTACAGATACTAAACATATAATCTACAAAAAAGGCAAAGAACTTCCCTCAAGTAGAATAGCCATTAGTTGATGCTAGGACTATTTTTTGAATAATAGGAAGAATGCATAACTAGTGGTTGATGCCCCTAAAAAGAACTATTATCTTATTAAAAATTGATAATTGTGAGAAATAGCATGTTATGCAAAATGTTGCAAATTTAGTCTATAAATCATGCCCATACCTTGCTACCAACTAGATGAAGAAGCTTTGGAAGAGTTATATCATCAAGTGAATTATGGATTAGAACAATAATTAGCATAGGTTTTGGTCAAGTTTTCTTTCACTTATGAAATTCTAACTTAGATAGTAATGACATAGATTAAACTTAACAAACTTCCCTGTGAAATACTAATAATTTAGATAGAGTTTAACATAATTCTTTGTGAACTGGTAGTAAGTGAAATAAGTGTCATAAATTTAACACAATTCTTCGTGAAACAAAAAAAAATTATTTGAGCTTCAAGATTATTTTTTGAACAAGCAATGGTAATTAGGCATCAGAGGAAGCTTCATTTATACTTTATATTAGTTAATGAAGTTTTATATGGTACTTTAAACCTTAAAATAATGTGGCTATTAGAGACCCAGCCAAGGGAATTTAGCATTCCAATCGAAAATACACTGAAACAATAATTTTCAGAACTTATCCCTGAAAAGGATTAACAAACATTTCAAGAGAGAACCCAAAAGAAACCTCACTTGGGTGTGAAACAATCTGAAACTGGGTCATGGGTGGAAGATGGATGTGAAATTGAAGGAATATTATAGTTGATGCTAAGATACACTAGGTTGCTCTCTGCAAGTACTGTAGATATAACATAATCAATAAGCTCATGGGCATCCTCCAAGTCCTTCACAATCACCTTCACATAAGAAAATAACCCTAATCAATTCATCAAATCATGGATTTGAATTTCGAAGCATCAATACCCCTATCTAAAATTAGGTACATCAATGGTATGATGGAAAATATGATTAGTGCCATAGTTATTAGAATTTGTTGTAATTTGGGCCTCCAAAGACACATTTGACCAAAAAAATCTCATTGTAAGCCCCTAAAATGGCATTAAGCATGACTTTATCAACCCTATAATAAGGACAATATTGTAATGCTTTTAACACTCTTTAATAAGGGTCAATGTTCAGAATCAACTCAAATAATACAATGGAATAGAAAAGCAATATACTAAAGCCCCACTATAATATCTACCAAACTAAAAAAATAGAAAATAAGTAAAAAAAATTGTAAAGCAGAAATTGCTTTCAATCTTATATGCCTAAATCATCATTAATTATGCATAGTTTAAGCTAACACAGAGTACTGCACTTTCACAATAACAGTATATTAAGAGTTACTCAAAAACTGAATGATAAGTTATGTTTTTCTTGGTTATCATGAATGGTTGCTCCTTAGAGTATTCCAGGATAAGAGAGCTCATTAAGAGTAGAAAACCCCTTTGGCTATATGTATGACAAAGTCGCATAACTAGTGGTTGTTCTCCTTTTTTTTTCTAAGTTGAAACCTATTATTTGCACTAGAAATGGTTGAAGGCTTTTCTTTATGTGGCACCTTTCTATATTTAGTGTATAGTTGTAGATCTAGTTTTGTGTTCTCTTATAGAGGTGTATGGTGTAGTAAATGAGAGATATTTGTCACCTTAGGATCCAATAAACTAGTGTATATTTTTCTTTCTTAATTCCTTACCCTCATTTGTCCTTTATTTTAGCAGTAATGTTGCCTTAATTATTGTTTGTAGACAAGAGCAGGGAAACGTATGTGAAAGTTATGAAGTAATTCAAATATGGTGCTTTTAATTCTATCATATGAAGACAAATTGTTATTCTTGTTGTGTTGTGCAACTGTGGGGGTAAACTTAGGGTTTTAAGTGTAAAAATGTCACTATTGTTGTTTTTTTTATAGCTAAGTTTATTGGTAAATAATTTTTGAATTTTTATTTCAAAAATAACATGTTATTTTGTCAAAGTTGCATCCAAATTGTCTCTTGAGTTCAAATTTTATGGAACTACATCCTTATTTGAAAAACCTTCTTTTGATTCTTTGGAAGGGGCTTTTTGTTTCCTATGGACTATCTTCCTTTTGTTTTCATGATCTATGTCCCATCTCCCTGGCTGATTTTTAACTCATTTAATTGTGTCTTCCTTTCAATTGAATCAATACACCATGAAAGCATGAAAATATACTGCCTACACTAGATCATTTATCAGGTTGAAGTCTATTGTAAGAATTCATATAAATAAGTATAGAGATGGAGTTTTTTGAACTAAATAAAATGAATAAAATTTATTATGAGATTCTATTTACTCTAATAATTAAAATATGTATGCTCAATAGCAGAATCTATGTCAACTAGCTACTTACCAAAATTACATGTAGGAATAGCAAAAACCAGCAGGTGAGAGGCTGCTATAGTGGTTTTCAAAAAATCATGAATGTGTCCTAATCTTTCAAACTATTTTTGATGGCTTCTAGGCTATATGTGGGACAAGAACCAGGTTATGAATTTTGCCAAGTATATTTGCAACTCACAGCCCACCATGCAAGATAACACATGTTAAAATATTGTCAAACAAAGTAGAGACGCAATAAATTTAAACATTTAACAGCTGGCAAACTAAATCAATCATGCATAATGACTATGACTAGTAGAGATGGATGAATAAGAAGATGTTTGGTGCTTGTAATTAGTGCTAGCATTGATGTTTTAACTATGTGGTTATTACAAACAAATCTTCTAGTGCCACCCACCCATTTCCAAAAGAAAACTACTACTACTATAAAAATTAAAATAAGTTATTATGACAAATTTGATTAAAAAAATCTAAATTTCTGATAGTGCCTTAAATCTGTAGTTCTAATAGTGCCTTGGCCTATGTGATGTCAAAAATAACATCCAGTTTTTTTTTTCAATCGCAGCTCCTAGAATAATATATTTTATTTATTTTGTTAAATAACCTACAATTTAGCTTGGACATATTTTTCAGGGCAAATATCAATGTAATTTGAGTGGGCAGGCAAGCAAATATTAATCATTAGTTAGTGCAAAACAAAGACAATAGTCCCTCCCTTCAAGACTAATAAAAATCATTACAATGAAAATTAAAACATTTTTCTTATTTTATTAAAAAAATCATACAAAATACAAAACCTTTTCAATAAAAAGGCCTTAATTTTCTAAAGGATAAAATTAATTTTTTCATATAATAAAAACCATGACAATAAGACTTAAACCATTCAAATAAAAAAAAATCAAATAAAAATATAATTATCCCATAAAAATTTTGGACACCACAAGTACTTTTATTAATTAAAATAAATAAATAAATAAAAAAATAGAATCTGGGTGGGAGAAGGGATGGAAGTTTTTTTACTCTACTAGGATTTTCTCCTTGCATGCCATTGAGTTGGCCTTTGGTTCCTTGCTTCACCAGCCTTGTGTTATATCGTGGCCTTAAGCACTTATGGGACTTAGTATTTATTATCATTTATTATTTCTTGCCGTCAGGTGAGGCCAACCTTTATAATGTCTTCTCCCCATTCTATCTTGACTATTTTAACTATAGAAAAGAATGAAGGAGCTTAGAGCAATGGCCCCATACAAGTGCCTGAGGAAGTTTGTCCCAAAGGTATACCATGAGGTAATAATTCAAAACCCGATGTTGTTTTATCTATCCCTGAATTTAATTCTACATGTCAATGGTTAGAGAAATTTTTTTTAATAGGATATTTTGTCAAGAGAATCCCCTCTAAAATTATTGTATGGTCTTGGGTTCAAATTCACTGGGCATCTCATGACATTAATCTAGAGAGCATCTAAAGCATGACTAAGGGTTTTTTCTCTTCCACTTTTCTAACTCGACTCATATCGAAAGAATCCTCCATAAGTCTACTGCTTGGTATGTCAAGAGCTCATTTATGGTTCTCTCCCCTTAGACATGAGACTTTTTAGTCTCAAAGCACTCCATTCTTAAAGTCTCAATTTGGGTGGAATTTTCAGGCCTCTAACTCTCATGCTATCACTTTAATCACTAAATAACGTCCTCCATAGGTCATGTGGTTTGTCATGATCAAAACTAGTTCTTCTCTACCAAACCACAAAAAAAGGTTTGCATAGAAGTAGACTTCTCCCAAGACCTCAAGGATTTTATCGAAATCTAGGTTGGGGATGTAAGACATTCTTAGTGAGTCTTGTATATCAACTTACCTAACACTTTCTTCTACTGTCAAACCATGGACCATAAGATAAGAGATTGTCCCCTTCAATCGGCTCACAATAATGCATCCACCCATTTATCCTCTCCCCCCAAGCCCTCACCTGAAACTAGCAAGGCACCAACTGAAGATGGTTAGACTATGGTTGGGAAGAAAAACACTCATAGCAAAGCTGTAAACTCAATTGTTGCTCCCAAAGGAGGAAATTCATCATTGATCAATGGCCCATAAGAGTAGGATCCTTTTGTAAGGGAGCCCTCATTGGATGTAACACCAAAATTGATAGCAAAGCCCAAGGTGTTCAACACTCCTTTGGCTGCTAACATTTTATCCCAAAGTGTCGAAGCCTATGGGCCCAATTTTTCAGACTCACATCTAACCACTCTTCCACTTCATGTTTGGTGGGAGACACCCAAATGCTCTTATAGCCTTCCTCAAAGGATTAATGAGGTGGATGAAGGATAGTCTCTAGCTAACCCTAAATTAAATAAATAATATAAGTTCTTGAGTGCCAACATTGGGCACTTTTTGGAGAATCAATATGATGTTTTGGAAGGGATGGACTTGGAGGACATGTCCTTTGATTCCCATCATCTATGAATTAATTTTTATGGAATGTATAGGGTCTCATAGATCCAAAACATAAGTCTATTATGCATGAGTTCAGAAGGAAGTTTCCCGAGATACACATTCTCTACTTGCACGAAGGTAAGATGGTAGATTTTTTATTAATCACTATTAGTAATTTCATCTAACATGACATTATAATTATTCATAGGAACCATGCCACAGGACATGAATGGGTAATAACATTCATTTCTCCAAGGTGGTGGCCACATTTAGTGCAATCTGGTGTGGACCCTACCACTTGGTTTGTTTGGGCTCTTTTTAGCATTAAAACACACTCTTTTGGCTTTATTAATATTTATGCCTCAAATGATGCTTTAGAGCGTACCCATTTATGGTGATGGATATTAGATGATCTTCCTAATACCCATTGGGTATTATGTGGTGACTTTAATATGGTGGCATCCCCAGAGGAAAAATTATGCCACTTGTGTATGGGGTGGGCAGTTGATGAAAGGGAGACATGGTTTTACATGTGCACTAAATAGAGCCTTTATGACCCCAATTTAACATGTTGGCCTACAGATGGATTTTGGTACACCTAGAGTAATTTTAGGGAAGGCCTTGCTTAGATTCTAAAACATTTAGATAGGGTAATGATGTCCACCCAACCATACTTCTCTTTTGATAATGGTTTTTTCCTCAGATATAGGCACTTCCAAATTTTGTGCTTTCTAATCACTCCCCCATTCAATTTCATTTGACATGGTAGTTTATGAAACCCAAATTTTACAAAACACAATTCTTTTTGAAAACCTCATTTCTCAAGCATGGGTCCATAGTGGCATATATTATGAGAGTTTAGAATTTATATGCACATCCTTCTCAAGAATCTAGTTAGATTTTATGGTGGGATAATGTCATCAAGAGGACCTCCCACTTTCTATGAATCTATGGCCACCAAATCACCAAAATTTGGAGACACTCCTACTTTGCTACTACTTCAACGCTGAGCTGTGAGGTTCTAGTTCTGTAAAAAGACCCCTTTAATGAGATCTTACAAGTGAGAGTTACATCTTTAAGGTACTGCATTTGAATTATACATTAATACAATGCTCAGGGATACTAAGTCAAAGCTAGGCTTCATTGTTTTAAAATATGGGATAAAGCTTCTAAGGAATTCTTTCAATTGTTGTTGAGCTAAAAACTTGAAGCAAAAAATTAAATTCATTATTGATGCTAGTAATAGACTCACTGAGACTCCTCATATTGTGCAAGATTTTGTCTACCATTATCAGCAAGTGTTCAAATCTCAAGTGTCTTCAGCTAAGCATGATTCTGTCCTTCAACAATGTCTTTTAGTGGTGTCATACAAACTCACTCCCACCCAATGGTTGATTTGTGACAAGTCCATCACTTTTGACCATTTTATTGAAGTTGTATCTCATATGACTAATGGAAAATCCCCTAGCATTGATGGTTTTCTATAGGAATTTTACAAAACTCTTTGGGATCTTTTGGGTAGTGATTTGCATAAGGTTTATCAAGAAGCATTTCACACACATTCAATAGGTAAAAATATAAATAAAGGAAATATCAAATTCATAAATAAGTAGGAAGATCCTGAGTTGATCTAAAACTAGCATTCCATCACCCTCCTAAATGTCTCCTATAAAATTATCGCCAAGTCTCTGGCAATCTAGCTACACAATATGTTGCCTCTCATTGTGCAACCAGAACAAACAGGTTTGATTAGAAGTTTTTATATCTTGGATAACATCATTGCCATCTGGGAATGTATGGATTGTGCTAGATAATCTAAACAACAAGATATGTTCATCAAAATTGAATTTGAAAAAGCTTATGATCACATCGAATGGCCTTTTATACTAGTTATGCTTCAAGCTCTGGGTTTTGGGCCCATATTCATTGAAACTATTCAAATTCTTTTCTCTAACGCCTCAAAAAACCTCTTGATCCAAAACTTAGAATTTTTAATTTATAGATATTTAAATAACACAACAATGAATTCTCTGACAAGAGATATTTTATTACTCAAGATCACAATACAACTATATGCTTATCTCTGGGAAGAGATGTCTGATTTCCATTTCGGGTTACATATTAATTTATACATATTTTTAATGTGTGAGGAGGATGTGGAAGGTCAAAAATCTCAAGGGAGATTAATTGGTTTGACTTCCATGATTTAAAATAATACAAAATTCAAGGAATTATTATTTTTAGAAACTTACTATTTTTAGATTGCAGTACTAAAATTGAAATTTATGTCACTTCCATTGGGTTTTTAGGGGTCAAAAACTATTTAGTATATTTATATTCCATTTCACCACATTCTCCTCATTATTATCTTTCTAATATTTCAAACGGGGAGTCAATTCGAGCTACGGTACAAAAGTTATGGCTCCCAGAAGTTCTGTCATCAATTGGGATAGAACCGTTACTCGAATTGTTGCCTAGATCATTCCTCCATACTTGAGAAGTAATGGTCCCCATTGCATCAATATTCCTCATCAAGTTTGGTAGTTGTGTCTTAATTTGATTCTCTATGAGCCACTCATCTTGGTGGCTAAGCTGGCCCCTTTTGACCACCTGATAAAGCGAAATAGAGCATCCTCTTGTTGTCTTCATCCAAGTATCCACAATATGATCCTCCTCCACTGGAAAAAAAATATATGGATCAAGATCATCAATGTCTAGTCATTCTAATATGACTAAAGTGTCTAATAAAGGTGGATGATATGGTTTGAGGATCTCCACATTGAATATTGGAAGCAGACGAAGGTAAGCTGGTAGGTTCAACTCGAAAGTAATTTCTCCAACTTTTATGGTGATGGTGTAGGGACCAAATCATAGAGACTAAATTTTTCTATGTGGGCTTGTAAGTTGTTCCTTTTGAATTTGTAACCAAACCTTGTCACCCATAGCAAAATGGTGTGCAATCTTATGTTTTTCATGGCATTGCTTATACTTTTGATTCATCTTCTCCAAGATGTCATGAAACTATTGTTGGATGTGTTGCATTTGTTCAATGAACTTTTTTGCTTTTATTGCCTTAGATCTTCTATGAGGTGTGTATTCCATGGTGAAGAATGGAACAAATATATCAATTGGTGTCATGGGTTGGAACCTAAACTATACTTGGAATGGATAGTGCTTGGTCAAGCTATGTAGGGCCTGATTGTATCCATGTTGTATGAAAATAAGCCCCTCATCTCATGTGCATGGATGTTTAGAGTGATACATCTGAATCATGTGAACAATCAATCAGTTCACCATCTCTGTCTGACCATCAGTCTATGGATGGAAGGCTATGGACTTCATCAGTGTGGTATCTATCATCTTCCATAGACTGGACCAAGAGATGCTTAGGAACCTGTTAGCTTGATCTAAGATAATGGACTTGGGGGGACCAAAATGGAGCCATACATGACTAAAATATAGTTTAGCAATTTCTTTAGAAGATATATTTTTCTTACAAGCAATCATGATAGTTATTTTTGAAAAATGATCAACTACAACAAAAATTCAGTCCTTGCCATGTTTTGAAGTGGGCAAACCTAAGAGAAAATCCATTGAGACAGATTCCCAAGGCTTGGTTGGTTCTGGAAATGGCATGTATAATCCTTGATTCTTATTTTTTGGCCTGGATATCACACATGGAGTACAAGATTTGAGATACCTTTCCACATCCTTTCACATATGGGGCTAGTAGAAGTGTTTTTGAAGAACTACCAATGTCTTTTATAAACCTAAGTGTCTAGCTACCCTACTAAAATGTGCTTCCCATATCATCTTCTATTACTCTGCAGCTAGAACATAGATGTGCCCCATATGATAGAGTAAATTATCTTGAAAATATAAATTAGAAACGTGTTTACCTTTTTGAAGCACCTGATATGTATCAATAAAGGTAGGATATACTTCATACAGAGCACCCCAAGTGATAGTCTCGTGTTCATACAGGTCAAGAACTATTGTAAGTTTAGTAATTGGTGGGTGGCTCAAATAATTTATGTTTGTATTTGAGTTCCCATTTTTGTGTTTGATTATTAGATGGAATTGCTACATATATGTGGCCCACTTTTGGTGCCTCTCATTTCACAATTTGCTCTACGTCTAGATGAATTCCAATGGTCTATGGTCAGTGTGGATGACTATCTCTTTCCCCAAGATGTAGTGTTTCCATTATTTGCAAGCTTACAAAATGGCATAGAACTCATCATATGTCAAGTATTTCCTAACTGTATCAATGAAATTTTCATTGTGATATGCAACAGGATGTCCATGTTGCATAATGACAGCTCCCATGGCATATCAGATGCATCTGTCATCAACTCAAAAGGTTGATGCAAATATGGAAAGGAAAGAATATGGGCTAAGTAAAGTTTGTTATTAAAATTCTCAAATGCCTTTTATTGTATTTCACCCCACTAAAATGTAGCTTTATCTCCTCCTTTAGTCACTTGGGTTAGTGACTAAGTAACATGTGAAAATCCAAGAACAAACCTACAATAGAAATTTACAAGACCCAAGAAGCTGTGAAGTTTTGTGAGGGTCCTTGATGTAGGCCATTCTTGAATAACCCAAATCTTATCTGGATCAACATGGACCCCTTCCTCATTCAAAACATACCTGAGGTACTAAATTGGTTTCTTCTTGAATATGCATTTGTTAAGATTTGCATACAACTTATGCTCTCGAAGAGTTTGAAGCACCTTACAAACTTTTTGCAAATGTTCCTCCCATGTTCTATTGTAGATGAGTATGTCATCTAGGTAGACAACCATGAATGAGTTGGTGAAGGGTCACAAGATGTCATCCACCATCCTCATGAAGGTTTTAGGTACGTTACTTAAGCCAAAAGGCATAACTAACCATTCGAAGAGCCCCTCTTTAGATTTGAATGCAGTCTTCTAGACATTAGTGGGATCAATGGGAATTTGGTGATAGCCAAATTTGAGATCAATTTTGGTGAAGAACTTCACACCATGGAGTTGATCCAATAGGTCATCAATCTTGGGGAGGGGGTAGCGATTCTTCACAATGATTTTATTCAGGGCTTGATAGTCAATGCAAAGCCTCCATGTTCCACATTTATTTGGTGTCAGGATAATTGGACTACCACAAGGTGCAGAGCTTGGCCTAATGTGACCCTTTTGGATCAATTCTTGAATCTATATTTTTATCTCATCATTCTCCAAAACTGATCTATGATACACATGACTGTTAGGCAAAGGCGATCCTAGGATCAAATCGATAGAATGTTTTACCTGGTAATGTAGTGGAACTCCTATGGGTGACTTGAATAAGTCATCATATTCTCTTGTGATTTGTCCCATATGATTTTTTTATTGTGTTGATTGTGTAGTCAAGACTGCAACATCAGCCTTCTTGGATTTTTGTGGTTTGACCACCATGTGAATGAATTGATTTGTCTTCTCTACCAATCTCTTACATTTCTTGGTAATGATCAGGGAGATAGATGTGGGAGGTGGTACCTCTGGTACTCTATAGCACCACATTCCAAGAGTGAGGGTGATTCTTTAGGTTCATGATTCATAGATGCCATGTCAATCATACATGAATGATTGACCACAGAGTACATCACAAACATCTAGATTGACCACATCACACAAGACTTCATCTTGGAAAGGTCTTACTGCATATGAAAGAAGACACTAATTGGTGACATAGAGGTCTCTCCCTGGGCTCAACCATCTAATATTTTATGGCTTTGGTTAAGGCTTCATGGATAGATTTAGACTTTTCACAACTTTAGCAGAGATTAAATTATTTTGAGTTTCACTATAAGAAATGAAATGTAGAGGCTTATCTTTTACCCATAATTTGGATTGAAACAATCTTTTCTTGTCATCTCCCCTTTCCTCACATGTTTATGATGAAGTGATGATGGTATTAGGCTCAACATCTATAATCTCTTCTTTGTCTTTTTTGAATGTAGGTCGTGTATGAGATAGAGTAGTAGATGTCGAGTATTGTGACTCAGAAAGTAGTGACTTGATGGCTTGACATTATTCTTTAGAGTGAGTTCCAATTTTATGGTAATCACATGATATTCCAGTCTTCCCTTTCTAGGGTTTCTTATCTTAAAACTCCTTTTGCTTCCAATTTTGGCCTTGTGTTTGACCTTCCTTGTCACTTTTCTATTTGAAGGTTGACTCTTCATATTCTTCCTTCCATGCTTTTGCTAAATCTTCACTATGAACTTGTATGCCTCACTGAGGGTTTCTAAATTGAAGAGTTCCATTTCCCCCCATATGTACCATTATAGTCCACCATGATATTTGAGATTCTTATGTTTCTCACTTTCTTGAATGCCCAATATTGTAGACAGAGAATGATAATTTTCTGTGTAATATTGAATAGATTGGTCCTTACCTTGGTGAAGTTGTTGCCACTATATGTACAAATCATCATATGCTCCAATGGGAGAGTATTCTTCCTTTACCACTTCCACAAAATCATCCTAGGTAGGTTCCACCTCAAGCCCAATGTCATCTGTACTGAACCTCTTTTTGTACATTTCCCACCAATTTTTCTTGAGCAATGATGCTTTCAAAAGAGCAAAAGCGATCTTTTCTCCATTGATAAATTTATTTACAGAGAAGTAGGAAGATAATTGATCCAACCAATTTTTTTATTGTATCAACAATTATTTTACCTTCAAATGTAGGAATATCAAAATTCACTTGAACCTTGAAGGGTTTTGGGGCACTGAAAAGATGTTCCATGGATGAGGAGCCAGGAAGTAAAAATGAGGAGCTAGAATTTCCCATCAAGAGTTGTTGGAGAATTTGGGAAAAATGTTGTAGAATATGTGATTTTTGTCATTAGAGGGATTCATTTAACATTTCCTTGAAAGGATCAGATGTCACGGTGTCATCCACCATTTGAAGTCATTTAGAGCGAATAGGTGGATAGTTTGGAAGCTCTATTATTTTCCACCCAAGCTTCTTGTAGCCTGACCTCATCCTCGAGATCATAAACTCTCAAGACAAACCGCTTTGATACCATTGATCCAAAACTTAGAAGTTTTGATTGACAGATATTTCAAGAACACAAAAATAACATAGTAATGATGAATTCTCTGAAAAGAGATGTTTTATTACTCAAGATTGCAATACAACTATATACTTATCTCTAGTAAGAGATGTCTAATTTCCATTTTGGGTTACATCTTCATTTATACATATTTTAAAATTAGGAGGAAGATGTGGAGGGTCACCAATATTGAGGAAGATTAAGTGGTCTAACTTACATAATTTAAAACTATACAGAATTTGAGGAATTATTATTTTTAGAAACTTACTATTTTTAGACTGCACTACTAAAATTGAAATTTGGGATACTTCCATTGGGTTTCTAAGGGTCAAAAACCATTGAGTGAAGCTCCATGCTATTTCATTACATTCTCCTCATTATGATATTTTCAATAGTTCAAATAGGAGTTGATTGGAGCTATAGTGCAAAAGTTATGGCTCCCAAAAGTTTCATCATCAATTGGGGTAGAACCGTTACCCGAATTGTCACCTAAATTGTTGCCTAGATCATTCCTCCCTCTTTGAGAAGTAATGTTCCCCATTGCATTAATATTCCTCATTAGGTATGGTATTTATGTCTTAATTTGATTCTCTATGAGACACTCACCTTGGTGGTTAAGCTAGCCCCTTTTGACCACCTGATAAAGTGAAATAGAGCATCATCTTGTTGTCTTCATCTAGGTGTCCATAATTTGATCCTCCTCCACTAGAGAAAAACTCTATGGATCAATATCATCAATGTCTATTTGTTCTAATACAACTAAAGTGTCTAACAAAGGTGGATGATATGGTTTGAAAAGCTCCACATTGAATATTAAATGCAGACTAAGGTAGGCTGGTAAATTCAACTCAAAATAATTTTCTCTAACTTTTCTTATGATGGTGTAGGAACCATATCATAGAGGCCAATTTTTTTGTGTGATCCTATAAGTCATTCCTTTTAAAGTTTCAACCAAACCTTATTACCCATAGTAAAATGGTGTGCAATCCTACGTTTGTCATGACATTGCTTATACTTCTCCAAGATGTCATGAACTTGTTACTGGATGTGTTGCATTTGTTCAATTAACTTTGTTGCTTTTGCTACCTCAAATATTCCATGAGGTGTGTATTCCATGGTGAAGAATGGAATGGATATATCAATTAGTGCCATGGGTTGGAACCCAAATCATACTTGTAATGGACTGTGCTTGGTCAAGCTGTGCAGGGCTCGATTGTATCCATGTTGTATGAAAAGAAGCCCCTCATCCCATGTGTGTGGATGTTTGGAGTGATACATATGAATCATGTGAATAATCAATTAGTTCTCCACCTCTGTTTGACCATCAGTCTATTGATGGAAGGTTGTGGACTTCATCAGCTTGTTATCCATCATCTTCCATATAGTGGACCAGAAGATGCTTAGGAACTTGTTATCTCGATCTGAGATAATGGATTTGGAGAGACCAAAATGGAGCCATACATGACTAAAATATAGTTGAGTAGTTTCTTCAACAAATATATTTTTCTTAAAAGCAATCACGATAGCCATTTTTGAAAAATGATCAACTACAACAAAAATATAGTCCTTGCCATGTTTTGAAGTGGGCAAACCTGAGAAAAAATCCATTGAGATAGATTCCCAAGGCCTGGTTGGTTTTGGAAATGGCATGTTTAATTTTTTGGTTCTTATTTGTTGGCTTGGCTATCACACATGGGGTGAAATATTTGATATACCTTTCCATATATTTTTTCATATGGGGCTAGTAGAAGTGTTTTTGAAGAAATGCTAATGTCTTTTCTACACCAAAGTGTCCATCTATCCTACTAAAATGTGCTTCCCATATCATATTCTATTGCTCTACAGCTGGAACATAGATGTACCCCATATGATAGAGGACATTATCTTTAAAATAGAGAATCAGAAACATGTTTACATTTTTGAAGTACATGATATGTATCAGTAAAGGTAAGATCTGCTTCATATAGAGCACCCCAAGTGGCAGTCTTGGGTCTGCACAAGTTAAGAACTATTGTGAGTGCAGTAATTGGTGGGTGGCTTAGATAATATGTGCCATATTTGAGCTTCCCTTTTTGTGTTTGATTACTAGATGGAATTACTACAGGGATGTGGCCCACTTTTGGTGCCTCTCATTTCATAGTTTTATTTACATCTAAATGAATTCTAATGGTTTGTGGTTAGTGTGGATGACCGTCTCTTTCCCTAAGATGTAGTGTTTCCATTATTTATAGGTTGCACAATGGAATAGAGCTCCTTATCACATGTCAAGTATTTTATAACTGTATTAGTGAAATTTTCATTGCTATATGCAATAGGATGGCCATGTTGCATGATGATAGCTCCCATGGCATAATCAGATGCATCTGTCATCAACTCAAAAGGTTGATGCAAATTTAGCAAGGCAAGAACAAGGGCTAAGCAAAGTCTGTTATTCAAATTCTCAAATTCCCTTTGTTATATTTTACCCCACTAAAATGTAGCTTTAGCTCCTCCTTTAGTCACTTGGGTTAGTGACCAAGCAACATGTAAAAATCCAAGAACAAACATACGATAAAAATTTGCAAGACCCAAGAAGCTATGAAATTATGTGACTGTCTTTGGTGTAGGCCATTCTCAAATAATTTGAATATTCTCTAGATCAACATGGACCCCTTCCTCTTTCACAATGTACCTAAGTTACTAAATTATTTTCATCTTGAATGTGCTTTTATCAATATTTACATACAACGTGTGCTCTCAAACAGTTTAAAGCACCTTACAAATATGTTGCAGATGTTCCTCCCATGTTCTACTATAGATGAGTATGTCATCCAGGTAGACAACCACAAATGAGTTGGTGAAGGGTTGCAAGATGTCATCCATCATCCTCATGAAGGTTGTAGGTATGTTAATTAAGCCAAAAGGCATAACTAACAATTTGAAGAGCCCCTCCTTAGATTTGAATGCATTCTTCCATACATCAATGGGATCAATGGGAAATTGGTGATAGCCAAATTTGAGATCAATTTTGGTGAAAAAATTTTCACCATGGAGTTGGTCTAGTAGGTCATCAATCTTGGGGAGGGGGTAGCTATTCTTCACAATTATTTTATTCAGGGCTCAATAGTCAATGCAAAGCCTCCATGTTCCATCTTTCTTTGGTGCCAGGACAATTGGACTACTATAGGGTGAAGAGCTTGGCCTGATGTGACCCTTTTAGATCAATTCTTTAATCTATCTTTTTATCTCATCATTCTCCAAAAATGATCTATGATACACAAGATTGTTAGGAAAAGGTGATCGTGGGATCAAATTGATAGAATGTTTTACTTGGTAATGCAGTGGAACTCCTGTGGGTGACTTGAATAAGTCATCATATTCTCCAATGATTTGTCCCATTGATGGGTGTCATTATGCCCTTCATTTAATCAAATTTCTGTTGATGTCATATTTAACTAGGGCTATGTCTAAATCTATATGCAACGAGAAGAATCTTAGCGATTTAGTAATTGATTGTAGGTATTTGTATTTTTTTTTTTTTTGGGAATTTTTTATGTCTTAAGGACTTCTTGGTTAAAACCTTATTGGAATCAAACTATGAAAATTACTGAAAGTAAACACATGTTGTAGAAATAAATTTGCTAGAAATAAATACACGTTTGTAGAATGAAATAGATTGCCGAAAATAAACACACGTTTGCAAAATGAAATAGATTGCTGGAAAAAAACACACGTTTACATATTGCTTGGAAATTGATTGCAAAGAAATGAGAATTTAATATAGAACACTCACAGGGGCAAATCTACAACAAATTTTAACTTCAAGGGGTTAGAAGAATTTATAAAGTTAACAAAGCTACCTATTTGCTTTTGAGAATAAAATATAAATGTCAACCAAAAATGAAGATCCTAGTTCTTGGAGGAGTGGGCCCTTGCTCTGCCTAAAAATAGGACTAAACAACTTAATTCTCTTTAAAAACAAAAATGGATATTTCAATGATAAAATGTTATGTATTACAAAGATGTACTATTCTATCCTTATCCCTATATTCTTCAATTATTTTTCACTCTCCCTTCCTAAATTCCCAGGTCTGTATATATATTCTTCTACTTGTGGTGCATTGATTGTTATAACTATTTCATGGATACAATGGAACTGAATTGCACCCAGAATAGATGTTGAATAAGACGTGGCTAGCTGTATAGCTGTGTGATAAATGTCTAAGATCTGCAAGTATGGAAATCAAAATTCTTCTCCTGATTTGATGGGATCATTGATTTGACAGATCATTGGTCATTTACGTTTAACTATGAAAATTCTAGATCTTATATGTAGGAGTACCAGAGCTAATTCAAATAATTCCAGAGCTAAATATAGAGTTCCAGAACTAAGTCCAAAAATGTGACTACTTGAAATAGCGTGGAGGAGTTCTAAAACTAAGTTGTATTGATTCCAATGCTTTCAAAAACATGTAATCTGATTCATATTTATTTTTTAGCCTGATGATGACTTGTTTTATTACAAAACTTGAATTTTCCAAAACACTTGTTAGGAATTACAGAGATTTTAAATGTTAGAATCTCAATCAACAAAAGATGGATAGTTACATCCTAACTCATATCATATCAAAATAAAAGTCACAAAATGCAATCAATCTTAATAGAAGAGAGTAAGATGAGGTCATTTATTATATATTTAATGGGCATCCTGGCATCATCATTTCCCCCATACTTTTTTTTAAGTCCCTTTACAAATGTTACTCTTCAAATTTAGGATTTTATATTCTACATTCCATTTGATTGCTCAGATCAAATGGTTGGAACCGAATATCCCAATGCTTTGATTAAGAGATACTATACCCTACTTCTGCTTCTACTTTTCTTTTACATTCCACAAATTGAGTGGGATTTTGAAGTTCTCTATTTTTCTAAGGAGATATGGGAGTGAGAAGTAGAGGTGGCCTTGTCCGCATGCCTATCCATATGCACAGGGAAGTTTCATTGATCCAAGGAATTATTGTGCATAAAGCTTTTACCCTTTCTAGACTCTAGATCAAATTTGAAGCGGATATTACCTCCCTTCTTTTCAATACCACTAGGAGAAATTCCCATCTTATAAACATGCATCATAGATATTATCAAATTTTGCCTTCTCATAAGAGGTGAAGACATCCATGCTTTTCTATAAATTGAAAAGATAAGGTTCCCTGAACTTGTCATTAAATGCATAGGATTGGAAATGTGTAGCAAAGGTGATTGGGTTACCATAATGAATTCTCATACAGAGACCAGATGAACTAGCCTTCAACTAATGCTTTGATTCCCTTTCTTTCCATGCAATCTAATTTTGAAGAACAGAGACAAATGCATTAAGTTGGCTTTCCCCTACATACAAATTGATCATAAAACCTATATTTATTTCTAGCATGAAATTGTAGAGGTAAAATTCATAGAGAAGATTTTTCTATTATGTATTAGCTAAGGAGTAGGCGGTCGAGAAATCAGCTTCATCTTTTATTTCATGTGGAAAGCCACATGCTATCCTTGCCAACTACTAGCGAATGAATTGTTCCTCTAAAAACATGCTATATGTAGGAGAAGGTCTTCTGTATGCAATTAGTTTCTCACTCATCATACAAACTATTTGTATTTTCACAAAACATTTATACTTATCATTTTCCTCATAAAATTTGTCTTCCCATTCCTTCCTTGCTTTCTCTTCTTTCACCAGTTTCCTTTTTAAGTCTGTATTGGATGCCTTGATTATACTAAGTTCTCTGCATGTATCATCCCATAACTACTTGAGTGGAAGATAAGTCAATTCAATTTGTGTAGATATTGTTGACACAGAGGTTTGTATTATAGATTTTTCCTCATTCTCCATCAGTTGCCTTTTAATCTCTACTAATTCTTTAGTCTCAGCTATGAACTAGTTTGTTAAATTTTTTAAGGATCATTTCTTTCTATTCTAATTTGTGTTTGAGGAAATAAATTTCCTCATCCTTTTCCTTGATAATGAGCTCTACTCTAGACAAAAATAGAGCCTGTTTAATATGCTAGTTTTGTTCTTTTTCTAAAATTCCCTGGGGAGTTAAGCATTCTTCTTCCACCATAGGGGATTTCCCTTTCCTTCTCCAAGATGCATGTTTATCTTCTTCATGTGATGATGATGTTGTCTCATCCATTTCTTGGAAAATTGGCTCCTCAAATCTTTCATCTTCTTTTTCCTTTTCTGTTTCGCTTGGTTCAGGAGGAGTCATGGCCATGCTTCCCAAAATATCAATAGCTTTAGTTTCTAGCATTTCTTGTTCGTTCAACTCCTCTAAAAAAATTTTAGACTTTTTATGGCATCTTCTTCCTTGAGGAGCCTCAAAATGTGCAGACATAGGTCTCCTCTTAGAACTTCTTCTAATGTTCACTTTTTGCTCAGGTCTAGGTGAACTATCACTATCAGAGATAGGTATCAGTTCTTCTATAGCTTCTACAGAAGAAGAAATTTCTTAAGAAGGTATAATAGGGTTTGCAATTTTAACTTTTCTTCTAGATTTTCTTCTTTTGGTACTTCCTCTTCCCCTAATCTTTTCTTCTCCTCAGCAATGGTATCAGTTTTCAAATGAACTGAAGGGGTAGGAGGAGTTGCTATTGTTCTTCTAAAAATACTATGATTTTGATTGAATTTGCCAAGAAATTTGTCCCACATTTCTTCCCCATTTTTCTTTGAAAGAAAATGGTCCTAGCATACTAAATGCACTAACCCATGATGTTTGATATTTCTTACACCCCAAAATACCTCTGGGCCATTGTATGGATGGAGTCAAAAAGAAACCCTATAAGGTTTACTATATATTTTGGTTTTTTAGCTCCATATCTAAGGTGTATAAGAATTTTTAGGACTTCTTTTCCTACTATCCTAAATTATCTAGCACAGGTTAAATATTTAATTATCCAAAATGCTACTCTGTCAAAGGGTTTGGGCAAGCTAGCCCTTTTGAATCCTTTGATGATTTTATATGTGTTATAAATATACTCAGGTTTAGATTCACCCTCTTTTAGCAAGGTTTCAACTAGGTATTTTAATGTCCCCTTGACAAGGTTTGGGACATGCACTATTGGTATTCCAGACATCTCACTTATTATATTCATAAAGAAAGGAGTAAAAACCTTCCTAATATTTGTCCTTGTTTGCTCTAAATTGATAACAAATTCTCTTACCAATTCATTGTTATATTTGGGAAATTTCCTCAAAAACTCCAGCCATCCTGCATGTTGAAAGATAGTTGCTACTACTTCATCTGCAAGGAGTTGGGTATCATCTTCTCGTTCTGACTTCTTTTTAATTCCCATGATTTGTTCTTCTTCAATCTTACACAGGTTAGCTGAAGATTGCTTTTCTTATAAATGGAACTGATAATTTTGTCTATAGAATTAGTGGATTCAATTATTGATCTAGTGAATTCAGTTGTATAATTATTGTACTTAGTTGCAGAACTAGCGAATTTGGCTATGAAACTACTATACTCAGCTGCAGAACTAACAGAGTTAATTCACTGTATCTCTTTTGAAATTTTTTTGCAGCTAGATTTTACTTTGTTGATTCAATAATAAGAATGATTCTTTATGACTATCTGCCAACTCATTCCATCATCATTATCCTTCTCATGATTTTGCACATTTAACCATGATGTACAATAAATGACTCATCATACTAATCTTTTAAATCAAGTCTAATCACACATGAAAACTTTCAATCTAACCTTTAACAAGTTAAAAACATAATTACCATCCTTGATGATGTAATCCCTCCATCATAATGACTCATCATTCTTGAAAAATGGTTATAAAATAGTTAGAATTTTTTTTTAAAAATGTTTAATTTGAATTAGCCATTTATTTGAGAAGATCAACCGCCATTACTGGTTTTCAATTGATCTTTGAGAGATTGATTTATTATTATTATTATTATTATTATTATTATTATTATTATTATTATTATTATTATTAAGAAGAAGAAGAAGAAGAAGAAGAAGAGAATGCCATTTATTGGTTTTCATCCTCTTCCCTTTATTATAGATCTTTTCATCTAATTATTTGATCATTTTGAAAGAACTAGGTTCTTCCATATGATCAACTTCTTTATTTGCTTCAATCTACTTCAAGAATTCATCCTTAGTGGAAGGTTTCCTATAAAGTTTTAGCCTGTGTCCATTGACCAAGAGTATTCTTCTACTGTCATCAATGGGAAGTAATTGGATAGAACCATTGTCAAATATCTACTTGATCTGATAAGGTCCCAACCATCTGGGTCTTAATTTACCTTTGAATTATTAGTACTTAGAATCAAACAACAATTCCCAGTATCCTACTTTGAATTCCCTTTTCTTGATATGTGAATCATGCCATTACTTCCTTTGATATTGGATTATCTCTATCTGGTGAAGTGATTCTATTCTTAATTCATCCAATTCATTGATTTGAAAGATTCTCTCCTTTTGAGCTACATCCAATTCAATTCCCACCTTAGCTACTATCCTTAATGTCTATAGTTCAAACTCAATATGCAATAAGGGCTTTTTCCCATAGACTAACTCATATGGTGAAAACCCTGCTGTGGTTTTCCAAGTTGTATTGTAAGCCTAGACAACTTCAGGTAGTCTTTTTACCCAATCTCTTCTTTCTACTTCAACTATTTTAGTGAGGATGTTTTTCAACTTGTCCATTTGCTTGTGGGTGATAGGGAGATGACTTCCTATGATTGATCTGATAATACATTATGAAAGCTTGGATCATATTAGACATAAATTGTGGTCCCTAGTCTGAAACTAAGCTTTTTGGTGCTCCAAACTTTACCATAATTTTATGCTAAATAAAATTAGCAACTGCTTCTTTAGTGGCATTTGTTAAAGCCTGCACTTCTACCCACTTTGTTACATAATCAATACACACAAGAATGTGCTCTTTTCAATGTGAAGGAAGATTAAAGGGTCCAACAAAATCCAACCCCCATCTCTCAAATGGTTCAATCACTACTTGTGGTTACAGAGGCATTTTATTGGTAACGGTTGGTTGTCCCATCCTTTAACAAGGATCACACCACCTGATATATCTCTTCACATCTTTGTACAGAGATGGCTAGTAGTAACCAGTGCCAAGTATCTTGTGAGCTATTTTTTTGACTGAATAGTGTCTTCCACTTGGTTCATCATGACATGCATAGAGGGTGTCAAAGATTTCATCTTCTCTTACACACTTGCATAAAACCAAATCAAGACCACATTTAAATAACATTCTATTTAACCATTTGAACTTTGCACTAGTTTTGATTAACTTCTTTATTTTTTTTTTAGTGAAAGGAGAAAACTTCCCTGTTGTAAGATAATTTACCATGTCAACAAACCATGGTTATCAGTTGAAATAAAAAATAATTGTTCATCTGGAAATTTGTCCTTGACTGGATCTTGCTCCCCTGTAGTGGTCAGTCTTGACAAGAAATCAGCTACCATATTAGATTTGCCTGGATTGTCCACAATGGTAATATCAAATTATTTTAGAAGTAATAACCATCTAATTATTCTACCTCCAACCACTGGTTTGTTCATTAAATATTTAATTACTGAGTGATCTGTATCTACAAATATTTTGTGCCCTGTAATGTAATGTCTAAATTTATTGATTGCATAGATCACAACCAAAAATCCTTTTCAGTGGTAGTGTAATTTTGTTTAGTGGAAGTAAGATTTTAACTAAGGTAATAAATAACATACATTCTTTTTTCTTCATCTTTCTGTCCCAAAACTACACCAATTGAGGTATTTGAGGCATCAGTTTGGATGTGAAAAGGTTTCTCCCAATTAGGTCCTTTCAATATTGGGGCAATTACTAATTTTTCTTTAATTTCTTCAAAATCATGTTGACACTTTTCATCCCAAAGAAATTCACAGTCCTTGGTAAGCAACTTAAACATGGGGACAGCGATTTTACTAAAATCCTTGATAAAGCGTCTATAA
Source organism: Torreya grandis (assembly GCA_037957365.1). Taxonomy (NCBI): domain Eukaryota; kingdom Viridiplantae; phylum Streptophyta; class Pinopsida; order Cupressales; family Taxaceae; genus Torreya; species Torreya grandis. Next base: position 1,349,202 of record JARHVA010004666.1, on the reverse strand, counting down.
TATCTAGCATGCCTTAAAAATGACTTGATATCTATGGGGGTTTGAGGAATAGGAAAGTCTAAAATAATCTTGATTTTCTTTTGGTCAACCTGAATTCCTCTTTTTTAAATATGGTGGCCTAATATGATCCCTTCATCAACCATCATCAAACATTTCTCATGACTAAGAGACAAGTGATGTTGTTCACATCTTGTTAATACTCTATCCAAATTTTTCAAGGCATTATCAAATGTATCTCCATGCACAGTAAAGTCATCCATATATACCTCTACATAGTCATTTGTTAGGTCTGTAAAAATTGCCAATACAATTCTTTGAAAGGTTGTTGGAGCATTACATAGTCCAAATGGCAATACCGTGTAAGCAAAGGTACCCCATGGACAAGTAAATGTAGTTTTGTCCTGATCCTCAGAGACAACTCTGATTTGATTATATCCACTAAATCCATCCAAGAAGGAAAAGTACTACTTATTTGAAAGGTTGTCTAAGACTTTATCTATGAATGGTAAGGGAAAATAATATCTTAGGGTGGCTTTGTTCAATTCCCTATAGTCAACACAAATTCTTCATTTTCTATTCTTTTTAGGGACAATTATGAGAGGAGACACCCACTGGCTATCTGAGATAGGGTAGATAAAACCTACTTGTTATAGTTTTTCAATTTTTTGTTTGACTATATCCCTTAAGGCTAGATTAATCCTTCTCTGAGGTTGCCTAACTGGTCTAATGTTTCAATATAAATGTGATGGGTCCAAATACTTGGATGAATTCCCTTCATGTCTCTATAGTCCCAAGTAAAAGCTTTAGTATGATCCTTCAGAACATCAAACAGTTTGGCTTCTTCATCATTTGTTAACCAACTATTAATATTCAAAAAAAAATTGGAATCTCAACATGTTTGGTTCTAGTATATGATGAACTGATTTGTTGAAGGGGTTCCATTAAGGTGTTTAGTGGACAGACATGTGGTAACAACCTATGATATGTAGCAACATCTCTAAAAATTCCTTAAGACAGAATGTTGGACAAAGGACACCAAGAAGAGTTATGATACTTATCTTGTTGTAGGTCAAATTCCTTGCTACTGCTATTTTCCAAAAATTCTTCATCATCTCCTGATATCTGTAAATTTGAAGCTATAGATCCTTCCTCTCCCCAAGAGAAAACTCATTCCTCTGGAGAAAAATTATCTTCATTTGTAGGTAATTGTTGTGGTGTGGTTCTGGAACTAATTATGATGGTTCCAGAATAGATTCTGTAAGTTTTAGAACTAATCCCGACTGCTCGAATGATAATTAATGTTCATTCAATGAAGGATTAACCATATCTTTTATTTCTCATACATGATCTTGCAATGTTATCATAGCCAAAGAAGATAGATTTTTCTCATTAATATTAGGATTATCAACCCATAATTTTGCTTGATTATCAATAAAAGGTTGTGCAGAGGGATATAATGAAATTTGATTAGAATTTTTACCATTGAAAATAGTCATATCACCTGACCTGCAATCAATTAAGGTAGAAACTGTATCTAACCATGGTCTCCCCAAAATGATGGCATAACCAAGTGTTTTACCTTTTGGTTGTAAGACAAGGAAGTTGACTGGATATTCCCATGATTCCACCATTACTGCCACATCTTCAATAACTCCTTCTGGTTTTGCTACAGGCTGATCTACCATCTACAATATGGTGTTAGTAGGTTGTATGCCTATTAATGGTAATGTTTTCAAAGTGTCCACTATTATTACATTGATAGTTGCTCCCAAATCAATCAAAATGTTATGTATATCCTTATTCCTTATAGAGATAGAAATAATAGGGCTGCTAGGATCTCCATATTTGGGAAGTAAGAGTTTGCCTGCCAATAAATCAACAAGTTTCTTGTCTACTTGAATAGTCCTAAGGTACTATTTCTTTCTTCCAAGTTTTTTAAAACATAACAGTTTGATTAACTTGTTTAACTCTAGGATATCTTTAATTACTTGTAACAATGGTATTTCAATATTCAATCTTCTTAGTTCCTACACTAATTCAGATTCTTTTATTTCTATGGCTTCTTTAAATCTTTTTGGAAATAGAATCTCAGTAGAATTTCCTTCTGGTTCCTTATCTTTTTATTTTTCATCTTCCTTAGTTGCAACCGGGCTAGGGGTTTTAGCTTCTTCAGTCATCTCAGTGATTATAATAGGTAGATTGTTAAGTATTTTGCCAAATCTGGTTTGAATGTTTTTATAATCCATTGCATTTAGATCAACTAATTTTTTTGGTTCTATTTTGTATACAGGAGTTATTTGTTTATTTTTTGGGTTTGCTACTAGTTGTGTTGACATTTGTGTTTTAACTATATTTTCAGCCTATGGATTTTGTGTTGGAGATCCCATTATGGCTTGTTAGTTCTGATTTGGATATGTTTTCCTTTGTACATAATTACTAGGACCCCATCTAGGTTGTGGCCAAGCATAAGGATTTCCTTGACCAACCCAAGGTTGCTAATGTCCTTGAGTATACCAAGATTGACTTGCCCAATCTTAAGGATGCCATGTTGGTTAAGGGGCCCAAGGTGGTTGTCCCCAACTTTGTGGTACTATTTGAGCTACCCATGGCATCATCCAAGGATTAGGAGATGTTCTTGGCATAAATTGTCCTTGGCTAGATTGTCTCTGAACAAAATTCAATTCTTCTGTGGTGGATGATGTACTAGTTTGTTTGATCTAATTTTTTATGAGTGGAAGAAGAGAACAAGCGTGAGTATCATGCTCTTTAGATTCACAAATAAGACATACTTCTATTTTATCTAAAGGACATTCCCATATTGCATGTTTCTTCCTGTTTCTAGGACAATACATGGCTAATGGTTCAAGGTGGGCATTTGCATTGGCTTGTAATCCATCCATGGTGGAGGTTAATTGAAATAATATTTCTATTTTAAATTTTTCCAATTCATCTATCAGTTTGTTCATATCTGGAATTGAATTTTTAACTTTTTTTCCCTCTCTAGGTCCACCCCTTGTCCTTGAATAGTTTCTACAAATTTCTATGATTTCGTCCATTCTTAATTGAGCAATGTTTTTACCACCAATTAAATCAAGGGTTTTCCTAGATTCATCATCTAGACCTTTGAGAAAAATGGTTTTACTTAAATCTTCTTGAAGTACAAATCCACCTTGTCCAAATAATCTTCCATATTTTCATCTTCTTCCTATTTGATTTTGAAAAATTCCTCCTTTCTATTTCTTCCTCTACAATAATCTTGATATTTGTCTAGGAAGATAGTTTTTATTTGTTACCAATTGGTAATAGAGTTAGATGTTAATCCCATAAACCACCTCATTGTTGCATCCTTCAGAGTAGATGGAAACAACTTGAGTTTTTGATTATCTATCTTGTAATCATAAGTCTGTCATAATACTTTAAACTCAAATAGAAATTAGTCAGGATCCTTAGATGACATTCCTCTAAATGTGGGCAAGTGTGTAGGTGAAATTTTGTTCATAGTGGTTTCATCATCCTCTATCTGAATGGGATAGGTAAAGGTTCTCTCAGGTTCTTTTTTAGCTTCTCATGCCATTTCTCTAGTATTTTCAAGTTCCTTATCCTAGTCAATGTGGTATATGGTCTACTTTGGGGATGGTGAAAATTCAGGAGTAGGAGGTTGACTACTCAATTGAGAATCAAAACTTTCCCTTAATGGATCTTGAGAAATAATCCTCCTCCCTAAAGTTTTACTTTCTTTTGGTGACTGATCCAAAAATTCCAAAGATGGAAATTTTGCTTATTGTCTTGTAGGAGATAATGGTGCCTGCAATTCTTACTCAACTTCTTTATTTAAATTGGAGGGTGATATAAATTCTTGTTCAGATATTTTAGGGAGAAATCTACCCTTGGAGTCTCGTGGTCTACTCATAAATTTTGTGATAACCTTAGGGAAATTTTCTCTAATTACTAAAGATATGATTGTTGCTCTTGTTAACACTTAATTAGAAAATTCCAACTACTGGATCCCCAGCAACGGCACCAAAAATGATAGGTGTCATTATGCCCTTCACTTAGTCAACTTTTTGTTGATGTCATATTTAACCAAGGCTGTGTCTAACGCTATATGCAACAAGAAGAATCTTAGTGATTTAGTAATTGATTGTAGGTATATGTACTTTTTTTTGCTTGTTTTAGGGGATTTTTAATGTCTTATGGACTTCTTGGTTAAAACCTTATTAGAATCAAACTATAAAAATTGCTGAAAGTAAACACACATTGCAAAAATGAATTTGCAGGAAATAAACACACATTTACAGAATGAAATAGATTGCTGAAAATAAACACATGTTTGTAGAATGAAATAGATTGCTGGAAATAAACACACGTTTGCATAATGCTTGGAAATTGAGTGCAAAGAAATGAGAGTTTAATCTAGAGCACTCGTAGGAGCAAATCTACAACAAATTTTAACTTTAAGGGGTTAGAAGCATTTATAAATTTAACAGAGCTACCTATTTGCTTTTGAGAATAAAATATAAATATTGACCAAAAATGAATATCTTGGTTCTTGGAGGAGTGGGCCCTTCCTCCACCTAAAAATAGAACTGAAAAATTTAATTCTCTTTCAAAATATAAATAGCTATTTCATTGATAAAATGTTCCATATTACAAAGATGTACTATTCTATCCTTATCCCTATATTCTTCAATTATTTTTCACTCTCCCTTCCTAAATTCCCAGGTCTGTACATATATTCTTCTACTTATGGTGCATTGATTGTTGTAACTATTTCATGGATATGATGGAACTAAATCATACCTAGAATAGATGCTGAATAAGACGTGGTTGGCTGTCCAGTTGTGTGATAAATGTTTAGATCTGCAAGTATGGAAATTGGAATTCTACTCCTGATTTAATGGGATCATTGATTTGACAGATCGCTGGCTGTTTGGAATATATCTTTATCAGTTTCATGTTTAACTGCAAAAATTTTGGAGCTTATCTGTAGGAATACTAGAGCTAATTCAGATAATTCCAGAGCTAAATATAGAGTTCCAAAACTAAGTCTAAAAATGTGACTACTTAAAATAGCATGGAGGAGTTCTGGAACTAAGCTATATTGATTCCAATGCTTTCAAAAACATGCATCCACTTCATATTTGATTTTTAGCTTGATGATGACCTATTTTATTATAAAACTTGACTTTTCCAAAACACTTGTTAGGAATTATAGAGCTTTTAAATGTTAGAATCACAATCAACAAAAGATGGATAATTACATCCTAACTCATATTAGATCAAAATAAAAGTCATAAAATCCAATCAAACTTAATAGAAAGAGAGTAAGATGAGGTCATTTATTATACATTTAACAGGAATGTCCTAGCCTCATCACCCATCTACTTCTATTCTTGTCTTGATTGTGTAGTCAGGCCTATAACATTAACCTTCTTAAATTTTTGTGGTTTGACCACCATGAGAATGAATTGATTTGTCTTCTCCACCAATATCTTACATTGCTTGGCACTGATCAGGGAGATAGATGTGGGAGGTGGTACTTCTAGTACCCTGTAACACCATGTTCCAAGAGTGAGGGTGATTATTTGAATTCATGATTCATAGATTCCATGTCAATCATACATGAATGGATGACCAAGGAGTATATCATAAACATCTATATTGACCACATCACACAATACTTTATCTTGGAAAGGCTTTATTACATATGAAAGAAGACACTGATGGGTGACACAGAGGTCTCTCCCTAGGCTCAACCATCCAATACTGTATGGTTTTGGGTGAAGCTTCATGGATAGATTTAGACTTTTCACAACTTTAATAGAGATTAAATTCTTTTGACTCCCACTATCAAGAATGAAATGTAGAGGCTTACCTTTTACCCAAAATTTGGAGTGAAATAATCTTTCCTTATCATCTGATCTTTTCTCATAGGTCTATGATGAAGTGATGATGGTATCAAGCTCAACATCTACAATCTCTTCTTCATCCTCTTCAACTGTAGGTTGTGTATGAGACAGAGTAGTAGATGTCAAGTATTGTGACTCAAAAAGCAGTGACTTGATGGCTTGATATTCTTCTTTGGAGTGAGTTCTAATTTTGTGGTAATCACACCATTTTCTATTCTTCCCCTTCTATGGTTTCTTATCTTAAAACTCCGTTTGCTTCCAATTTTATCCTTGTTTTTTACCTTCCTTGTCACTTTTCCATTTTGAAGGCTAACTCTTCACATTCTTCCTTTCATGCTTCTACTCAATCTTCACTATGAACTTGGATGCCTTACTTAGGGTTTCTAAATTGAAGATTTCCACTTCCCCTAATGTGTACCATTGTATTCCACCATGATATTTGAGAGTCTTATGTTTCTCACTTTTTTTAATTCCCAATCTTGTAGATAAAGAATGAAAAATGTCTATGTAATCTTGAATAGATTGGTCCTTACCTTGGCAAAGTTATTGCCACTGTATGTATAGCTCATCATATGCTCCAATGGGATAGTATTCTTCCTTTACCACTTCCACAAAATCATCCAAGGTAGGTTCCACCTCAAGCCCAATGTCATCTATACTAAACCTCATTTTGTACACTTCCCACCAATTTTTCATGGGAAATGATGCTTTTAAAAGAGCAAAAGCTATCTTTTCTCCATCGATGAATTTATTTATAGAGAAGTAGGAAGATAATTGATCCAACTAATTTGCTACTACATCTAAATTGAATTTACCTTCAAATGTAGGAATATAAAAATTCACCTAAACCTTGAAGGGTTTTGGGGCACTGAAAGGACATTCCATGGATGAGGAGCCAGGAAGTGCAGATGAGGAGCCAAAATTTTCCATCAAAAGTTATTGTAAAATTTGGGAAAATTATTGAAGCATCTGTGCTTATTGTCATTGGAGGGTTTCATTCACCATTTACTTGAAAGCATTAGATGTCTTAGTGCCATCCACCATTTGAATTCATTTGGAGTGAATAGGTGGATAGTTTAGAAGCTCTGTTGTTTTTCACCCAAGCTTTTTGTAGCCTGACCTCATCCTTGGGATCATACACTCTCAAGACAAACCACTTTAATACCACTGATCCAAAACTCAAAATTTTTGATTGATAGATATTTTAAGAACATAAATTTAACACAGTAATAATGAATTCTCTAAGAAGAGATGTTTTATTACTCAAGATCACAATACAACTATATGCTTATCTCTGGGAAGAGATGTCTGATTTCCATTTCAGGTTACATATTCATTTATACAAATTTTGAAAGTAGGAAGATGATTTTTAAGGTCACAAATGTTTAGGAATATTAAGTGGTTTGACTTCTATGATTTAAAACAATACAAAATTTGAGGAATTACTATTTTTAGAAGCTTACTATTTTTAGACTGCACTACTAAAATTAAAATTTAGGGAACTTTTATTGGGTTTTCTAGGGTCAAAAACTATATAAAAAAAATATCCATGCCATCTTAACACATTCTCCTCATTCTTATCTTTCCAACAGTTCAAATGAGGAGTCAATTGGAGCTACGGTGCAAAAGTTATGGCTACCGAAAGTTCTGTCATCAATTAGGGTAGAACCGTTTCCCGAATTGTCACCTGAATTATTTCTTGGATCACATATCCATTAATGGAGTTACCTCCAATAAATTTGGATTATTTTTTTCCATTCACCAAGTGTGCCCTCTGGTTCTCATCCTATACGTTCTTGCAACTGAAGGTTTTGGATATCTTCTTAACAATGCCCAAGCTAGTGGTCTTGTTAAGGGAATTTATCTCCCTCTAGATGTTGTTAATCCACATGAAGATACGAAATTACTCATTATCCACTTTTTATATGACTCCTTTCTTACCCTCATTAAATATGAAGCCAATGTGGACAATGTCTTGACACCTTCTACCTGGCCTTTGGCTCCAATATCCAATGGTAGAAAACTCATTGTTACAGATAGTCTTACCTTCCTCTACCATCGTGGGCTACTAAATTTGGTTGGAAGTGGATCTAACATGATGAAATATTTAAATTCCCTGGCACCCCCTTTGCTTTATATGCTTTTCCACCTTTATTGTGGAAATATGTTGTTGATAGAGTTGATAAGAAGCTAGATTACTAGGTGACCAAGTCTCTTTCATAGGTAGGAAAATTTCAAATCTGCTTGAAAATTCTTGAATCCACCCATGTATATTTATCATCATGTTGGGTACCTTTTAAAAACTCTTATTATAAGTTAGAGAAATTGATCTGAGACTTCCTTTGGGAAAACTTCCCGCAAGGTAAAGGATTCTATAGGGTGTCCTAGGAATATTAATGCCTCACGTGTGACGCTGGAGGGATGGGTCTCATTGACATAGCTCAATAAGAAACTACCTTATGCATCAAATGGATTATGTGGGCCAAGGGCCATACGATTGGAAGGTGTTATTTGGACATTGTATCTCCTTCAGGGTGTCCAAGGGAAAGAAAGCTTAGAAAGGGCTCGACTTCCACCGTTTACGCTTCATCTAATCTCCCATCCAGATCACAAGTTCCTTTGTGGTCAAAATCATATGGAAGGATTGGGAAAAGATTAAGCCTTCACTTCTCTAGAATGGTTATTATTTTTGTAATGGGATTTCCACTAATTCCCACTATCTATGGTAGTCTCCCATTTTTTCTTATAATAAAATGCCCTTGACAAAATTCCCTTAGATCAATACCCTCAAGCTTTTTTGTAGAGGAATTCTTTCCATCTAGGATATCTTTTGTAGGCATTCTTGCTCTTGGCTATCTTGAGAAGAGATGAAAGCTAAATTAGGTTAGCCAATGTAGACCAAGAATCTTACCAGGTGATTATCAATGTTGTCCATGTTGATATGCTCCACAAAATCTCAATCCGTTCTACTCAGCCTTGATGGAAGGATTAAAAATGGTATGTTGAGACCCCTTTCTACAATTACACTTATCAACTAGGCTATACTTGGCTAACCCCCCATTTACCCATGGTAGACAAGCTCAACGCCTGTTGGGGGTTGTACTCATCTATTAAAATGTGGAGCATTCACTTCAACACTATTTGTGGGCTTGTGTGGATCCCAAGCTTACCCATTTTTCTTAGTGTATATTGTACTAAGGCTTGCCTATTAGTTGAAGACTTGTTCAGCTGGGAGTTCATCAACTTACTTTCCCCTTCTATATCCACCTTGAGATGCTCCCTCATCTATTTTGGTATTGTTCCAAAGATCAAAGGGCTTGGACTTGGATCCATTATCTTTTCAGACCTTTCCATCTTGAAGTTTTTATTTGGTAGCATATCTCCTTGATACCAAACCCACCATGCCCTTCATTTATGCACAAGTCTAACATACTTTCAGAGTGGAGATTCTCTTCTAAATTTGGAAAGAAAGAAATAATTATGTTTTTAATCATGCTTCTTTTGATTGTAATATTTTTGCTTTGCACAAATCTTCTATCATCTCCAATGTTCTTTTGCAGATTCAAGTCTAAGATAATAAAGTGGCTATCGAGCTTGGGTACCTTCAGGATCTCCTCTCCCATTGGGTAGATGCTCCCTACACTATGGTTTGGGTTCCACCTTATTTGCCCACGGATCCCAGATTAGATGAAAGAGTACCTCAGATGCCTCGTGGTGGGCATCGATGTAGCCATTCTAAGCATTGCTCTCACAGTAGCACCCCATACCAATGTGTTTCTCATCCTAGGTAGTAGCGAGGGTGGTAGTCACCACTTCCTTCCCCTATTGGGCAGGATGGTTGGGGTGTTCCTGCTCTTCCATATCTAGATGCTTGTGGGCACCATCTAGAGGCCATGTAGACATGCTGGATAAGTTCCCCAGGCTCTCTTTGGCTATCTCACCCATTACGACACAAGTTGATGATATGAACACTACCTAATTTATTGGTTGGGAGCCTGTTATAGATGACAATGATTTACCAAGCTTAGGTTGAGGTCCAAATTAGATGGATCATCCATCTGCGAGCCTTGCTCTTGCTACCTAAACATTGTCTCTTTTTATGCCTTGGTGATGTAATTACTTATTTGTAAACTTTACCTAATTATTTATTGATACTTTAGTTTTACTTCTAAACTCTACCTAATATATCATAACATACTCTCTTACCACCCTTTTTTACTATTTATTTATATATTTATTTTTAGCTAGTATATAAATATATTTCATTTAAAAAATAACAACACCAACCAACCCACCAAAAAAAAAACACACACACACACACGCATCACACTCAAACAACCTCAAGGCATTTACAATCCATTTTAGTTAAAAACCTCAAAAAGTATTACAAATTATTCATCGAAATTCTTGAATGAAGGCCTTCAAAATTTACAATTAAAAAAATAAATATAAATTTCAATGTAATAATGAATTGCATACCCGTGACGTAAAATAGAATATATATATATATATATATATATATATATATATATATATATATATATATATATATATATATATATATATATATATATACTTCTAGTCCAAATAAACCAGCTTGAAATGATCGAGAAACACATAAAAAGTAGGCAGGATTGGAGTCCTCGAAGACTATAGAGATAGAAGCCATTGCAACAGTTGTTTCTCCAACAAGATGTGATCCAAGGTTATTGGTATCAATCTTCTATTCTTACATAGAAATTGCCATATCTTGTAACTTCCCATGGTCTAAAATACTGTCATCCCCTAAGACCAAAATTTTAACAATATATTTTGATCATATCTTGGTATTTTATTGCCCCCTCACCATATATATACACATATACACATAAAAAAGAGTAAATATCACAATAAAAACAAATCAAACCTTTAAAAGTAAATTTAAACAATTTTTTTTAAGAATCTATTTTAATATGTATTTTTTATATTTAATTGTTTTGTCCATTACCACCAAAATTTATTATCCTCTAATATTCAAAATCAAGTAATGTTATTAATTTTATAGAGACCTTCCTATTCTTATTAATATTTTATAGGTGCTAAATCAACTTATTAATGAATTATAAAAATTATTAAATTTATTAGTAGTCATTTTTTAAATAGAAAGTTTAAAATTTTATTAGTATATATTTTATATATTATTAATTTAAATAAATATTCTCATTTATAATTTAACTATAAATTAATAGAAATTCATTTATGTAAATTTAAATAAATAATTTAATTTATAACTTATTTATAAATTAATAGAAAATTATTTATATTAATTTAAGTTAAATTAAATATTTAAATTTCTGAACTTAATTTTTTTTAAATGACTAGTGCAAAAAACTCCAACTTTTTCTTTCTTAAAAAAATCTGTATTTTTTTCTTTTCCCAAAAAATTCTACAACCACCTTTTCTTTTCATGAACTTTCAAATAACCAATACCTTATTTTTTTCATGAATAAAATTAAAATTTTCACATAATCAAAATCATGACAATAAAAATTAAAATATTCTTTTTATTATAAGAAAAAATTGTACAAAATATAAAACCTCTCACACAAAGATGCCCTGTTTTTCTCATAAATAAAATTATTTTCATTTATATAATAAAAACCACGACAATAAAAGTTAAACCATTCATCTTTGAATGGAGACCACGAGGACTTTTATTAAAAAAGAAAATTTCCATCAAACTAAAACAACCTCGAGGCATTTGAAATCCATTTTGGTTAAAAACATCAGAAAGTATTAAAAATTATTCATATGAATTCTTGAATGAAGGCTTGCAAAATTTAACAATTAGCAAAATAACGATAAAATTTCAATGCTATAATGAATACCATGCTCGTCGCATTTGCATGCAGAGGAAAAATAGAAAACTTATCTTTTAAAAAATGAATTATTTTTTTTTTTCATTTTTTATTTTTTCCTTCCTTCTTATTCCAAACAAATCAGTTCGGAATGATCGTTGGCATCAATCTTGTATGCTTAGATAGAAATTGCCATAATATTATTGATCATGGATTATCCATCAAATGCATATGTGAAAAAAATTAAATTAAATTAAAAACCCTTAGCTTAGGATGGGCTTTCTTTATGGGATAAGCAGTCGTCTCATTAAAATCCAAGATAAGGAAGTACATAAAAATGGGCTAAAAACAAGTGCTTTAAGTCTAATATTTTATAATTAAATTTAATAAATTAAATTAAAAATTTATTTATCGATATAAATATATTTGGTTTAAGATAAGTTTTTTTTAATGGAATGAGCAATCTTTTTATTAAAATTTAAAATAAAAAATTCTTAAAATAAACTAAAAACAAGTTTTTAAATATAATATCTTATAATTAATTTTAATACCTTGTAATTAAACCAAATAAAATAATAATAATCAAAAAAACTAAAAATTGATAATAATCAAATTACAAAATAAAAATTTACATTGAATTTTTATGTTCTTTCTAAATGGTTAACATTGAATTAATACATTAACAAAGTAAAATTTAAAAATAAAAATAAAAATGAGTAATTAACATATTCATAAATTTATTCTAATTTATATGTAATAACATATCTAAATTTTTGTTAGTCCCTTTAATTATGTAATGAAATATGTGATTAATAGATCTTATACTATGGTAAAATTTGGACAACGATATCTTTTATTTTTAAAAATTTACATGTGTAAAATTATATAAATTTTATAAGATAACATTGTATTCTATATATATATATATCTTTTTAACCAATAAAGTTAGGGAAAAAAAGAGTGAAAAATGATAATTTCATTCAAATTATTTGCTATGGAACATGCATATGCTCAAAACCTTTACGATATATAAACATTTTTAGATAAAAACCCAAGATGTATAAATTTAAAAGGCATGTTATGGACATATCTTAATGTTATAGAACTTGCCTAATATTTAGACAATTGAAGAGCAAACATTTATCAAGCATACTCAAATACTTGTATATTCAAAGGATTTCCTTTATTCTTTCCAATCCAGTCATAAATTATAAGAATATAGTTCTAGCCAAGTATGACACATCTCAAATACAAGTTAAAGTTGTTATTTTTTAAGTGTCAAAAGCTAGATTACATGTTGCATTCATTAACAGAGCACTATTGTACATACATTTATTGAAAAAACTACATTTAGTTTGAATTCCCTCTTCAAAGTATTGGATATGTATATTTTACTTAGCCATTCATCAAAAACGGTTAGAGTTAGCTCAAAACACCGTATTTCCCCCTTCTTAAACTAAATATAGTGTCAAAAGTGGACCTAGGGTTTTGAAGAGAAGGGTATCTATTTTTGGGAGTGCATGCAATCAACATACAAAGATATCACATAAATATGGAAGACAATCAAGCACAGTGTGTTGTACTAGTTTAAAGAAACCAAATTTATATAGAATAAATGATCAGATCTAGTCAATAGTGTTAGTTATTATTGAACTAATGCTGATAGTTCTATTCAAGCATGCCCAAATATCTATTTATTGATCTGAGTAACTCATAAACCTCATTCTGATCTTTATTTTCTTTTACATTTAATCCCAAACTTGCACATTATAATAAAATACTAAGTATCTTAAATCTCTTAGTACTTTCCTTAAATATCAAGTGCAATCATGAGTTTTTGTCATTTGCATTCATATTAGTGCTTAATTATAACACATCATGTAATCTGAATCAATTTAAATGCTTAACTTGTTCAAGTTCATTAATAAAAATATGGTAGAACACTAAATTTCATAAAGATGTAATGAAATTTATCAAATTTATGTGCAATAAAACTAATGCCAAATGTAATAATGATGATTCTTAACTCTCCCTTGTAATACATATTTTTTGAATGTCACATATGAAATTCTCCCATGTGTGGCTCCTTTCACTCCTCCTCAAGCTATTGCTAGCTACCATCTCTCCTCCATTATTATTCCTAGGCTTATATAATTTATATAATTAGGTATATGTTATTATAATCCAAAGAGGTAAGGTGCATCCTCTTGTATAATTTTGTCTGAATATCAAATCAAAAGTGCTCAGGGTTTGTGATGATATAACTATATACTCCTATATTGCGAGATTAGTATATCTATAGTGGTCATTCTTGATCTAATGATTACCATGATGAATACCATAGAGGCATTAAAAAGTGAATCCAAACTTTAGGGTTAAAGGATCCATCACTTTAACATAAGATTATACATGTAAATAATTCTAAAAATGTTAATTTAAATTACACATCTAATTCTCCATCTAGAACCTATGTGTCTCAAAATATTTCATATGAAAGATGCGTTATGAATAAAAAATAATCTAAAACTAATGAATCACAAATTTTGCATAAGTATAAAATAAACCCAAGTAAAAATCTAAGGAACATGATGCAAAACAAGTTGATTACTTTGCATCTAATGCATCCTTTAAATAAATACAAATACTATTGTGTTTATCATAGAATTCATGGTCATTATAAAAATATGTGTTGATCTTTCCAAAGTAGAGTATAAAAACTTATTGATAGTTGTGACCTTAAATTGGTACGTCTATTAAATCACCACTAGATTCAAACATAGCTTTTATATATGATAAACCTACTAAATGTGTATCTTTGTCCCCTAATTAAAATTTTCAAAAAGAAGAGTTACACAAATAAATTTTACAATAAGAAGAGTCACAAAGAGAATCATTGACTAAAAAATGTTTCTAAAAAATAAAATATGATTAAGAAGGAGGTTCCTAAGAAGGCTGTTCAAAATCAATATTTAATTAAAAATACTAATATTACAAGTGTGGTTTCCAAGGGGGAAACCATAAAGCCTTTCTCATTTTTATAGATTTGATCCTTGGCCCTCATACAAGTGGTAAGTAGTGCACCAATGTTGAGATTACTAACTATTTTAAAATTATTGTTTGTAGTATGGTATTGGTAAAATATCTTGGATATGACATGAAATAATTCAATAATGATACTTTAGATAAATTTTTCATTAGATCCATTGAGTGATATGTAACTGTTGGTATCAAATCATGTATCATTGCATTCCTTATTGACCCCATTTTGGCTCAATATAATGTTAAAGTAGGAAGATAATGGCTAAGATAAATGGGTGATATGCTTGATAATAATCATGATTATATTAGATTTAACATAAAATATGATCCCATATAGATTTTAAGGGATGGAACATTTTCAAAAAAATAAAATAAAGTAGAAACTATTTGACTAGTGCTCAAGCAATGATATATAATTCTTGTACAATCACAATTGAGGCACATGATACTAATTATGAAAAACATATGAAAAACAAAAGGAGATACAATAGATTAATTCACATTATGCTATGGTTCCTTTCAAATAAAGTGAGAAAATAAATGTGGTTTTAGATAATCTTGCATCTATGGTTAGTGATGATGCTTATGGGCATGATGATGCTATTTTTCTAAATGAAGGAAATGATTAGCATGGTTATGATAATGATTTTGATTGGTATCCTAGAAATATATCTTTTCATGGTTAGAATGAACATTAATATTATCAAATCAATGCTATAACTTTAAATACCTTGAAATTAAGAAAGGATCTCAAGTTATTATCATGGGATAGATACCACTACATGCTTCATCTCAAACAGGTTTTAGAAAATTATATAACGAAAATGAAAGTTTACATATAATTCTAGAAAATAAATATCCATATAATAATTTTGATCATGAGCTATAAATATTAACTAAGCATAAGGTAAAAAATGAAGATGATGTATTACATATGCATGGTTGGTCAAGCAATACCATCTAACTCAAATTTCTCATTTATGATGAGATCATTGGTTAGATAGAACATATTATGTTATGCATAGCTTATGTATGCTTACTTCATTGCTTATCCCCTTTATTCTTATATATTCATTTGCATGTGTATAAATGATATTACATTGATCATTTTTATATCATTTTTATTTGTTTTGGATGTGATGTTTTCATGTAACCCTTTCCTTTTGATGGTTTTTCCTAATCTGAACATTCATGACATTTACTATACAATGATGGATCCTTTGCACCGGTATGATCTTAGCACACATTCATTACAGCATAAAACTTGTGTGTGTGTTAAATTTAAGGTGTACATTCAACTTACATTATCACATAAATTTATGACTAAGTATCATGTGATATGAGCATATACATTGATTCTTCCCTATTATGAGCATGTGTCCTCTTATATCCTCATTCTCTCTTAATGTATGACTTAATGATTCACATGTAAAGTGTGGGTATGGTGTTTTCATTAACTTCCTCAAGGTTGTTCTGCTATTACACTTGGTGCACATTAGGCCATGACATATGCTATAGATTGTTTGGATCCATTCCATTCTTCTATTTTTTTATCCTTTCCATTTAACCTTACTTCTCTCTCTCTCTCTCTCTCTCTCTCTCTCTCTCTCTCTCTCTCTCTCTCTCTCTCTCTCTCTCTCTCTCTCTCTCTCTCTCTCTCTCTGTGTGTGTGTGTGTGTGTGTGTGTGTGTGTGTGTGTGTGTGTGTGTGTGTGTGTGTGTGTGTGTGTGTGTGTGTGTGTTGTTACTCAAATTTGGTTTTATGATAATAATAGAATAGAAAAAAGTAAAATAATTTAGATATTAAGATATGGTATTAAAAAATAAATCTGAATGTAAAATACTAAAACTAATTACGATGAGTCAATTAGTGAAATATGCTAAATATAGTACATGTTGTCACATCCTAATTCTTCAC
>JARHVA010004666.1:1285000-1327500 GCA_037957365.1 Torreya grandis | reverse complement strand
ATCTAAATATGGATAAAAAAAATTATATAGTATTTGAGTACTTATATATGGTACATATTATGATGTACGCACACACACACACACACACACACACACACACACACACACACACACACATATGGACTTAAGTATTCCTATAAATATACAACATAAATTGATGTTTTGGGTCATGTGACTAAACTATAGTTTCATTGACTATTAAAAATAAGTAATAGGATCTCGAGGGTCATGAAACTATAACCATATGAATATAGTATCCTAGAAATTTAATAATTATTTAAATAAAAAAATTATATTCATGTGAGGTATAACTTAGTTTATGAGTTATTTAATTCTCTAAAATTATTATGATTGGTTGTCTGAAATTGAGTAGTGTGTACATAAAAATGATGCACTATGATATTAGTGCTTTTCATAGAATATATTTTAGTTTAGTCTACTTACAAAAATTAGTAAATGCAATCTAAATATAGGTTATACCTAGTTGGTATGAGTTGTACTTATTATGTTATTTATTTATGTGAGATAATATAGTGAAAATTTATTCACACATTTTTCGGATTAAATGTATGCATTTTGATTATTCTTGTGTTTAGCATGTTTTATGCATGTTATTAGGAATAAATATATATGAATCTATTAGTTGTATATAATTACCAAATCTTACATTGATGGTACTAAGTAAGTAGTGTGATAGATTTCACTAGCTTACTAGCATCACCATTGCCAAATGAAGGTAATTCGATCAAGTGGTGTGTAAAAATTTGACTGATCTTAGAGTTCAATAACTATTGATAACTTTATCCAAAGTAATGTTAGTTAGATATTGTTATTTCATATGTATGATTTATATGTTTTTATGATACCATGTTATAACATATTTATTAATTGTACACTTCATGTTCTTAGAAATCATTTAACACACAGGTACTAGCTTGTCTCTCTAGATCCTCACACCATCACTATCTACTCATTTATGAAGGGAGGTTCATTCTCTAATAGGGGATTATGTGTGGCATCGATGTTTTGTGGTTGTGTGTAAAATTACCTAGATGGTGCTCTCCCTCCCCACAACAGTACTTATTTGGAGACTATATTTGATATTACCATAGATACTAGAGTTGGGAACTCATGCTTTGTCGAGCCTTATATCTTGTAATTATTATTATTAAAACATTATCTCTTAAGAAATGTAATTATTTACTCATTGTACATTAATATCAGTGGTTGTATGTTTGTACCAGCCATGACTAAAAATCTATAATTAATTTTTATATTTAGTTATGTTTGTTTTTATTTAATGTTAGTGATCTATAATAGATAGATGTTACATGCTTATTTTACAGTTGGAATATTTATAATTTTTTATTTGAATCACTAATTATATTTTCATGGTGAAATTTAATGAAATAATATGTTGATTAAATTTTAAAAAAAATCATGTTATTCTAAGTTGATCCCATTGAGAAAGCTTCATGTGGTATCAGATTTGTATCTCAAACTCTAGGACTTAATGAGTCCACTAAAAAAAATTATCCTTCTATTTGCCTTAAAGGAGAATGGTTAAATATAGAGTGTTTAGAGAGGGTCTTTGAAATGTCAATTACAATGACCCTTCATATGATCCTAATTGATTTGTCATTGAGTAAGAAACAAAGTTAAATCAGATTCTCACCACCATGAATGAAAATAGGGACTAAATTTCAACCTTGAAGCAAGAATTTCATGGTGATGAAGAGGAAGTACGCCAAGATGTACCTGAATAACATCTTTTTGAGAAGAAAAAACCTTAGGATATGAGAGCATAGGTAGCTACAAAATTGATTAGAGATATGAAAAATGTGAATCCACCTAAGTTCAATGGAATTATTTTGGGTGACAAAGCTAAAGCATGGTTGACTAAGATAGAGAAGTATTTCAAGATTTGAAACTACCCCGAGGTCACTAAAGTAGTTTGTGGAGCTTACTAGTTGGCTAGTGAAGAAACTATATGGTGAACCAACAAAAATTTGGAAATGAATGTTAACTCAACCACCACTACATGGGAGCAATTTATGAAATTATTTAAATCATCATGGATTCCACTATTATACTTTGACTAAAAACTTATATATTTCTAGAATATAAAGCAAGGAGACCTATCAATGAATGAGTACTGAGAATAATTTACTAAAATTTTAAAGTATGTACCTTAGTACTAGGCAGATGAGAGGTTCGTAATTAGGAATTTTATCCTGGGATTGAAACCCTAGATTGGTGGAGAGCTGGACATCCATCTACCATCTACCATGGACCATGTCTTCAAGAAGGTAGCCAAATAGGAACAATAGTTAAAATCTCTTGCATAGGCCAAAGATAAGTTTAAGAAAAAGATTAAAATTTCTAAAACAAATTTTAAAAAGAAGAACTAGAAGCAGAGGAGTGAAGACTTCAAGATTCAGTTCAAAAATTACAATGCTAGATTCAACAATAGTTCAAGAAATAAGAAATTGGGCAATGGTTTCAAGGGAAGTTTCAAGGGAAACTAATACGCTGATAGGAAGGAACCACTAAGAGGTTTATTTATTTATATAGGTGACCATTATGCTTATAAGTGTACCCAAGATAAGTCAAATATCAAAGGTTATATTTCTCAACAAGGAATGTTTCGGTAACATATTCATGTGGTATATGATAATAGATAAACCAAATTTTAAGCTTCACCCATAGAACTATCAAGTATTTTATTTGAACATCTAGTTTTTATTTTGATAGATACAGAGGCTATAAAATGTTTTCTAGCTCTTAAAATACTTAATGAGTTATCTAGAAGAGATGGATTAATGGAAAATGTATGATTGGTACAATATGGGAATGATTCAAAAATTAAAGTTGACAATTGTTTAGTTGAAGTAGAGATTAGATTACCTTAATTCATAACAATAGTGAATCTTTATGTAATACCAATAGGGTCATATGATGTGATCCTAGGGGTAAAATAGATTGCAAAGCATAAAGCTAAAGTTGAATGTTATCTTAAGAAGGTTGAATGTCTGGACAATTTTAGAAATCAAACATATATTTAAGATGAGAAGAGAGAGTTGAGGCTTAAGTAGATTTATAGAATACAACTCAAGAAGGATCAAGGAAAAGGACACCAAGATTTTATTATCAAGATAAATGAAATGATAGAATATAAGGAACCATCCCTTGAAGATTATCCATTCTTAATAATTTTCATGATATGTTTCCAGAGGAATTTCCAAGAATGCCTCCTAAATGTGATTTTGATTTCTCTATCAATATCCTACCTAGATTAGAACCACAGTCTAAGACACCATATAATATGTCAACCATTGATTCGGTTGAATTGAAGGCTCAACTCCAAGAATTGTTGTCAAAGGGGTTGATTAATCTAAGTTTGTCACCATGGGGTGAACTAGTTGTCTTTGTCAAGAAGAAGGATGGTATTCTTTGGCTTTGCATAAACTCTAAAATTTTGAATAAGGTAAATATCAAAAATATGTATCTACTACCTTGTATAGATGATATTTTCAATCAGATGTGAGGGGAAATAGTCTTTTGTAAGATTTATTTTATATCAGGTTACCATCAGCTGAGGATACATGATGAGGTCATTTCTAAAACAACATTTATAACTCATTATTGACACTATGAGTTCACAGTGTTACCATTTGGGTTGACAAATTCTCTAGAAACATTCATGAATCTCATGAATAGTGTGTTTAGAGATTATCTAGATCTTTTTTTATCTTTATTGATGACATTATTATATAATCTAAGAATGAAGAAGAGCATCTTCAACATCTAGAACTGATTCTACAATGGTTACGAAATCACAAGTTATATGGCAAGTTTTTTAATTGCATATTTTTCAAGAAAAAGTGTGGTATATGGGGCATATTATCTTTATGAATAGTATTTCAGTAGATTGGAAAAAGATAATAGCCATTATGGAGTGGTCAGAACCAAAGAATGTGCATGAGGTAAGAAGTTTAATGGGATTAGTAGGCTATTCCAAGAAGTTCATTATGAATTTTTCTATGATAGCTAATCCCATCACCTCTCTGTAGCATAAGAACCAAAGTTTTATCTAGTCAAATAAGTGTGAAGTAGATTTTTAGTAATTAAAAAATAGGCTTACTTTAACACCATTGTTAAGAGTACTTGACCCCAATGGTCATTTTTCAGTGATCACAGATGCATCTAGGGATGGACTAAGAGGAATACTTATGAAGGATGGTGTAGTGGTAGCATATGAATCAAGGAAGTCGAATCCTTATGAGGTGAACTATGCTCCTCATGACTTAGAACTTATGACAATTGTGCATGCCTTATAAGTTTGGAGACATTATTTATTGGAAAAACCATTTGAACTCAAGACTAATAACTTAGGATTCAAGTATGTCTTCACCCAACTAAATCTAAATGCTCATCAAAGATGCTAGATAGATTTCTTATTTGAATATGATTTTTATATAAACTATATCAAAGGAAAGGAAAATAGAGTAGTTGATTCCCTAAGTCGTATGAGGTATATAGTAGTCATGGCTACTATAAGGAGTACTTTTAGGGATCAAATGATAAAATTATCACTAGGAGATAAATTCTATGATCAGGTTAAGAAAGTGTTATCTAAGAATGCTTAGAATCTTAGGTATAAAAGATTTAGATTAGATAATGATGGTCTTTTGTGATACAATGGAAGGATGTTTGTGCTAAATCGAGAGAATATGAGGATCATAGTGCTAAATGAAATGCATAATTCCCATATTCAAGGCATCTTGAGTTAACCAAGATCATAGTGGATATTATACCACTTTATTTTTGGAAGGGAATCAATAAATATGTAGTGGACTTTGTGTCACATTGTCTATAATATCAGTGGGTGAAATTTTAACATGTGCATCTGACTAGATTTTTATATCTACGTGATATACTAAAATGGAAGTGGTAAGTGATTAGTATGGATTTTGTCTAAGGTTTAATGTTATCATGGAATAGGCATGATATAATTTTTGTTTTAGTTGATAAGCTAACTAAGGTAGCACATTTTATGCCACAAAATGTTATAGATGATGTACCTAATATTATAAAGAAGTTTATAAATGAAGTATATCAGTTGCATGAATTTATAGAGAAGATTATTTTGGATCATGATCTGAAGATGACTTCTATGTTTTGGATAACTCTGAATTCAGCTTTGGGTAAGAAATTAAACTTCAACATTGCATATTACCTAGATACTAATGATGAAACTAAGCAAGTTAACCATGTATTAGAGGATCTTATTTGAATCTATTGCATGGATCAGAAATATAAGTGGAAATATTATCTTCTATTGGTTGAGTGTTCTTACAATAACTCATATCAATTAGCTTTAAAGATGGCACCATTTGAAGTATTGTATAGAATAAGGTGCAAGATACCAATTAGTTGAGATAGGTTGGAAGGCAGGGTAGTCCTTAGACCTAAGATGATTTGAAAAATAGAAGATCAAGTTAGATCAATCAGGTAGAGCTTGTCTAAGGCCAATAATAGGCATTAGAATTATGTTGATCTGAAGAGAATAGCCGATTAGTTTTTAGTAGGTGATAAAGAATTATTGTGGTTTAAACTGCATAAGACTTTATTAAATTTAAAAAGTCAATAAAACTTTCACCAACATATGTATGACCCTTTGAGGTGTTATAAGTGGTCAATCCTATAGCATATAGGCTTGCATTGACACTATCCCTAACTCTATTACATAATGTCTTCCATTATTCTTATCTTAAAAATTATATAATGATCCTTCACATGTGTTGGATTGAAATGCTTTATAAGGTCTAGATCCTAGGGTGGTCATGGTAGAACCAATCAGAGTAATTGACACTTGTAAACTTCATTTACATAATAAGAAAATGTCATAGTGTAAGGTCTTGTGAGATATATACTCTGAGGATAGTTATACTTGGGAGGATTGTGATGAGTTCTACAAGTGATTTTCACATTTATTTGATTGATTTAATGCTTCATAATATGTTACTGTTTTGTTGAATAATATTTTTAATTTAGAACTAATTTTTCAATAAGTATCATTGAGATGATGACTAGTTTTAGGGGGGATTTCACATCTCAATTCCTTACTAAGAAAATTTACTTGATTATCTATGAATTTTTATGGGTGGAAATTTGATTGGATTATTATTTAACTAAGTAATAAGTCATATGTTGTTATGAGATAGTTTTATGTTGTTTCAATTACATGATTTCATTGATATGAGCTAGTTGAATTGTATATTCTTTATAGTATGATCATGATGATTTATTGATACAGAATTATTTTATGATATACATCATGATGTTATAGACTAACTACCTTCTTATCATAAGTTTGATGTAGGAGAGATTCATCCCTCAAAACATGACGAAGGGAGATCATCATAAGAAAGGGTGGCATAGGTGGAGGTATTGGGGGATGATAAAGGAACTAGAACCCATGCACACACCATGTTAATGGAACTCATTATATTTATAGTTTGAATGGTTAACATTGGTACATTTTTTTATATTATTTTAATTTAGATAATTGTTTATGTATGTTAGTTGTGTGTTAACTTAGTTTAACGCTTATATGAAATTAATCTAATGTGATTACGTTGTGGTTTTTATAAGTATATTGGATATATAATGTTACTTTGTGTTTATGTCACGTTACTATATTCATGAATATTAATATTTTTCAAGGATGTAATTTTGAATAAGTAGTATCTAGTATTACCATATTTAGACTAACCCTCTTTTCTTTGAAATGTTAACTAGTTATGTTTATGATATTTGGGGATATCATTATAGAGTTACCTTACAATATATATAAATAATAAAAGGAATCCAATAATTGATATAAAGTAGTAATAATAATGATTACATTGTTACAATTCAAATTTTAATAAAAATGTGTGATTTATCATTTTTTATCAAAAGAATATTAATGACTTTTTATTATTCATTTTTCTATTAAGTTATTATGATTATTTATTTGTACTAAGTGATTATTTATTATTAGGTCATATTAATATTAAGTCGTTTATAAAAATATATAAATGGGAAAAGCTTCATAAAATGAATAAAATAAAAGCTAAAACATGATTAGGCCAAATTAGAAAATATATATAGGATAAAATTAAAAAAACATAAAAAGGGAAAAAGAGAAGATTTAAAAAAAAAAAAAAAAAGGAAAGAAAGAAATGAGGAGGCACGGGTAGGAGAGAAGAAGAGGATAAAAGTAGAAACATGGATTGGGAAGAGAAGGATAACGTGAAGAGGAGAGGAAAGATCAAACCAGGCAAAGTTTATCTGGATCATATCATTTTGGACATTGTAGCAAGGTATGTGATTCTATTTAAATTTTGTGATGAATTTGGCATATTATGTGTATTCATATTCTACAAATTATGAGTTTTTTTATTATGTGTTATAATAGTAATTTATGTGTAAACTAGTCAAAATGAGAAAAATATATCTATCTGTATGGTGCCTTTTTCTTCCAAATCAAAGTAAAAAGTTGAGTATATCTATCAATATATAAAATTGTATGGCGTATTTATATCTATCATATAAAATTGAATTTCTAAGTATGTATATATTTAAAATACAAGTAGACATTACACCTAGATGAATCACTTACATACATATAATTTGTTGTTCATTTCTTCAGCTAGCAATAATGGTTACTATACATTTAAATTTTGATAAACACCTAGTCAATGTTAACAAGTTGTCTCTTCTTAGGAGACGCATATACCAGTCTAAATGGAATTACCAACTTTGCACTATGGTGGTAGAGGAATGATTCTTTTTCTTCATTTGCCATGCCATTCAATACATATCTTGAATCTAGAAAACATGAATTCACCAGCTTTGTGTGGATCATCGATGCTTGTGGACATCAATCCCATTACACCAAAATAAAAAAGCATACACCATATTATGGAATTTGGTCCTTTATTTCTAATAAATCTCCTTATCTTTTTAACATCACCCCACTTATGCATTGATGTCTGATAGAAGAACATAAGGCACACCATTTGTAGGATTTAACACAAAAATATGAGTATTGCTAAAAAGAAGAATGTTGTATATGAAACTACATATTGTGGACTGAACATAACAAATTGTATATAATGAAACTATATCGCATGTAGGGAACCAATTAGATTCATTCATTAGCATTATTTATAGATTCATTCATTATTTATAAACTAAGGTTGATAATATATTTATGTGGAATTATAAGTGTGTGTATATATATATATAATGATATATAGGTGGAATTCAGGGTTTCTATAAATTGAGATATATGTAGTAGTTATACCAGTATGTAGGTTATCAAATTATATATAGCGATATATAAGGGCAATCTGAGAATGTTGGATAACGAACTATCTAAATATAGATATAAACTTATATATAGTATTTGAGTACTTATATATGGTACATATTATGATGTAAAATCATTCGTATAGAGGAAACATATCTATAAATGGACTTAATTATTCATATAAATATACAACATAAATTAGTGTTTTGGGTCATGTTACTAAAACTATAGTATTATTGACTGTTAAGAATAAGTCATAGGATCCCAAGGGTCATAAAACTATAACCATATGAATATAGTCTCCTAAGAATGTAATAATGTTTTAAATAGAAAAATTATGTTCACATGACATATAACTTGGTTTATGAGTTATTTAATTCTCTGAAATTATTATGGCTGGGTATCTAAAATTGAGTAGTATGTACATAAAAATGATGGATAGTGATATTAGAGCTTGTCATTGAATATATTTTAGTTGAATCTACTTACAAAAAATAGAATATGCAATCTAAATATAGGTTATACTCGTTTAGTATGAACTATACTTGTTATGTTATTTTTTTATGTGATAAATAATATAGTGAAGATTCATTCATACATTTGTCAGACTAAATATATCCATTTTTATTATTCATATGTTTAGCATGTTTTATGTCTAATAGTAGAAAGTCTATATGAATATGTTGGTTTTATATATATATACATTAACCAAATATCGCATTTCTAGTACTAAGTATTGATATGGACTTCACTAACTTACTAGCATCATCATTGCCAGATGAAGGTGATTTGATCAATTAGTATGTATAAATTTGACTGATCCTAGAGATCAACAACTATTTAAAACTTTGGCCAAAGCAATGTTTGTTAAGCATTGTCATTTCATATGTATGATCTACATGTTTTTATCATATCATGTTATAACATATTTCTTTATGGTACACTTCATGTTCTTAGAAATCATATAGCACACGGGTATTAGCTTGTCTTTATGGATTCCTACACCATCAATATCTACTCATCCATGAAGGGAGGGCCATTCCCTGATGGGGGATTGTGAAATGGATTGATGGTCCATGGTTGGTGTGTAAAATAACTTATATGATGTTCCCCTCCCAAAAATAATACTTATTTAGAGACTACATTTGAGATTATCATAGATATTAGAGTTCAGGAACTCATGATTCATGGATCCTTTTATCTTGTATCTTGTATCTTATGACTTGTAATTGTATTTATTATTATTTAAACATTATCCCTAATGAGATGTAATTATTTACTCATTTTACATTGATATCAGTGGTTGTCTGTTTATACTAGTCATGGCTATAAATCTATAATTACTTTCTATATTAAGTTATGTTTGGTTTCATCTGATACTAGTGATCTATAATAGGTAGATGTTACATTCTTATTTTATAATTTGAATACTTAGATTGTTTTATGTGGATCACTAATTATATTCTCATCATGAAATCTAATGAAAGAATACATTGATAATTTTTTAAAAGAAAAATCAAGTTATTTTAAGTCAATCCCTGGTGGGAATGTTACAAGTATAAAAAATTAACTAGTACTTATCTTTTTGGGTTAACTATATAATTTTGATTATATTTTAGAATAGGAAATTAAATAAAACCAAGCCTTTCATTCATTTGGATGAATAAATGTACTTTTGTTTGCACAAGCTTAGTTCTATTGATCTAGGTCAGTATCACCAACCAATAGTGACATGTGTCGGTTGATTGCTAACATGTATTGGTTGGTGTACTAACCTATGTATAAATGAGGTACTTTTACTATACTACCACCTTCACCTATCTCTAATTATCATTATTTGTGATATTAAACCCTAATGATGTGCATAACCCAAAAATTATCCTCCTTCACCTTGAAATTTTAGGTGTGCTTGTAAGGGTTATAAACCTTCAAAAACTTAGAAAAGTGTAATGGGTAGTGTTGGATCAACATAACCCCCACTTTCATACTTTTGCAAGTAGGGGGATCCTTATGATTTTTTCATAACATCTGAAGTTTGATTTAATTTAGAAGAGTTATTTTAAATTTGAAGATCATCCACTTTTGTTTGATGTGTGCTTCGTACATTCTTGTGGTATTGATTATGTTTTCAAACTAACTTTGCTAATGGTTTATCTTTGAATAATTGAATTACAAGTTGCTAAAAAGGGCTAGGTTTCCCTTGTAGAAAACCCTAACTTTATGAATTCAAAATTTGGTAGGAAAGCTTATGAGAAATGGTTTTTTATAAGGAGTATAAGTACACTTTGTATGTCTAGATAAACAAAATAAGCTAAGTAGCCCCGAAACCTGAGTTACTCTTTGCAGTGCAAATTGAACTTTCTAGACTACTTAAATTATAAAGTTTAATAAGCTAAGTAGACCTAAGAACCTGACTTACTCTTTGTAGTGTAAATCGATCTTTCTTGACTACTTAACTTATAAGTTTATAGCTACTTTTTATAAGTTAATGACCTTAGAGATCCCAAAAAGCACTATCCTAGAATTAATTGGGTTCTCATCATCCCATTTCTTATTTGGGTTTCCTAAGTTATTCTACTTTAGTTTCTTCATCATCAGTTGCTTTCCTATATAATTCTAAAATCTTAGCCTTAAGAAAACTTGATAGCTTATTACTTATTTAAGTTACATGCCTCTTTGAAGATATAATGGTTCTCACCATCTCATAGATCTAATCAGATGGTGAGAATAAAAGGCAAGCAGGATGGCCCACATTAATAGCAAAGGACAAAAATCATTAATTCATGTGCCTCTTCATAAATCTGATGGTTCATGTTTCATCGAAGGATTTGATCTAATGATGAAAAATCATTGAGGACTTTGCAACAAAGTACCTTGGATGTGCTTAAATTTGATAGATTTGTGCCCATCATTTGACATCCATGAGAATGTCTTTGACATTCACAAGGCTGTCAAAATTAACATAGTCCAAACTTTTGAACCTAGAAAAGGGATGTACTTCTTGAACCTTGAAAGGACCCTGTGTGTTTATTTAAACATTAAAACTTAAGAAGCATAATTTTAACCTAAGTTTTATTTAAGCTTAGGGCTCATTAAATCTTATGCCTCTTTGTAGATTGGATAGTTCATGCTTCCTCAAGGGATCTGATTGGATGATGCGAGATGGCCGAAGGCTTTCAACCTAATCGAAGCTTAAGTGGCTAATCAGAAGTGACTTAAGGGATTGCTTAGCCTGAGGACTTAGACATATGGTCTGAAGAGTATGCCTTCAACTTAAGGAATAATGTGTTTTTAAACATAACATGACTATAAGTCTTGGATTAAACCCACTATGTATTTTAAATGAGCTTAATTTGATAGCCTTACACCCATCATTTGATGTCTATGAGAATGTATTTTATGTTTGTGAGGCCATCAAATTTAATAGAGTCTATTATTCCTAAGCCTATCTAAGGGAGATCCAATGGCCCTCACCTCATCATTCGATTTGATCTAATGGTGCAAATCAATTGAAGACTTTCCAACCATGTAAAGTAGAGTGATGATGACTAATCAGACAAGACCTCATAGATCATGATCAATGACATATGCCATCTTGTAGATCTAATATGATGATGCACAATAAAAGGCACATTTAAAAGCTAACAGCGATATTTTGAAATGGATTTCATAGGAGAAACACAAAGGGAGTTATTGAAGCTATCATCCTTGTCATTAATGTAGTAGAAGAACCCTAGCTCATGAATTAAAACCCTATTCCTTGTCTAATTAAGCCAAAAATTATAGTCCTAAAAGGCTAAAATAAATCTTAAGAAGATCTGAGGAGACTTAGTGAAATCCTACAGTCATGGGCAATCAATCAGTTGATAAACTATGGCTATAGCAAGACAACAATAGAGGGAAGAAGTAGAGGTTTATCTATAGATATTGAAGGTATACATTTCAAAGACATGAAATTGGATGTCAGAGCCTTAAAAAATGGCATGAATAATTGGTTAAAGGTTTTCTTTGCAGTCGACCTCTTGCAACCCTTACCCCTGAATGAGCAATGAATTGCTGTAATTTAGAGGAGGTATGAGGATTTAGGGGCAATTCAAATGTTCGGCCTTCACCTAGTAGCTGCCAAACCTGAGGTACTATATTACATAGATGTCTTTAATCCCATGTTTCTTACGTTTAGGATTGATGGGGAATTTATAATAAGGGAAGGCATGTCAAATAAGGTTGATTATATAGCTCCAGTAGCTTTTGAGGGATACTATAATCTTCCCAAGTCTCATATTGACCTCCCAATAATTAAGGAATTAACCACTAAGCATGACTTAGATGATATCTTAAGACCATGGCTAGATATGGGAAACCATGTAGTGAGTAACCATGATGGTAAGATCCCAATTATATAATTTAGGGAGGGGATAAGAATCATCATGACTTTTTTAAATATGGCCTTGAGAGTAGTAGTCACATCCTATGTTAACCCCAGATGGGTCTCCTATGTTTATTTCATGGTGGAAGAGAAGTTGACTCCACCCATTGGGGAAATGATAAGTATCCACCTAAGAAAGCAGTTATATAGGATTAAGAGGAAAAGTAGTCAGCTCTTCACCATGATGTTCTTCTTACTAGATTATTTCATGACTTCTACCTTCTTCCCTTCCATAGAGAATTAGTCTCCTAGAAGCAAAATCACCATTTCCCACCATTACTCAAAGTTGCATATCTTCAAGTATAAGGGCCACATACAATTCATTTATGATTGCATATATCCCACATTAAGGGGAATCATCACAAGGATCCCAATTCCTAGGGTTCACCCTCTCATCAATCAGTTTGTAGAGCCCATTAGACACATGTGGTTCTACCCTAATTGCACATTCATTAGGATTGAAGGAATCTAAACTAATCCCTTCAAATTACCAATTCATGTGCCTATCAAGTTGGTAAGACAAGAGATAGCCCATCAAATCTTTTATGGAATTGATTATTTGTGTACAGAGAAAAAGAAAGGCACATTAAACCTCTTCCCCTATCGCATAGGGAGGATAATAGTGCATGGATAGAAGTAGTTGGATATTTTGGCAAGGAACAGAGAGGCATTCTACTTCAAAGTAGATGACCTTAAGACATGGGATCCAAAGGGAAATGTGATCTCCCATATAAAATCCAAGAAACAACCTAAGGTACCTTATGAGCATCAATTAGGTCTATATGACCATTTGAAGTATTGGCTAGGTTCAAGTAACATGGGTTTAAGCTTGAACACAAATTGTAGAGAGAGGAAAATTAGTCAAGATAAATATGGTATATTAATCCCTTATAGTACCACTTCTTGCCTTCCACTTCGGGTCCACCATAGGCACCTCAAAGTCCACCTCAGTATCAAGTGGCCTAAATTGAAGGGCCTAGTGAACAAAAAGAGCAGCATAGACCAAAAGAGGGATCTTCCCACTTAACCTTACCTTAGATACCCCCTTCCCCTATGGAGCACCTTGGTATGATTGCCTTAGAGCCTTTTAAAATAGTGGATGAAGTATTCAAAGAGCTTGTAGAAGTATATGAGTCAAACAAGGAAGATGATAAAGATAAAGAAGCCACAGCTGAAGTGGCAGTGATTGAAGGTCCTCAATCTAAGGAAGTGAATAAAGGCAAAGGTGTTGTTTTAGATTTGGTACCTATGACCAAAATAAAGAGGGAGATAGATATGGATTTGGTGCCTAAAGCATCAAAGAAGACAAGATGGATTCACCCAATGAGTGAGGTGAACTTGTTTAGTGATGAATTTCACATACATAAACCTGTCACCCCTAACTAGTTCATCTATGGGAAGTTATATAAATTACCCTCTCAGACATATTTAGGGGATTGGAATAGAACTACTAAGGTTGGAGTCAATGATGAGGTCCAGCCCTAGATCTTAGAGCTCATGAAGGAGCAAGAAGAGAGGAGAATAATTGAGGCTGTTAGGGAGAGTAGAAAGAGGTAGAGGGATTAGGACAATCAAACAGGGATGATTTAGAAACACTAGAATCTTTGAAGCTTTTAGATATAGAGCCTAAAGTATAATTTAACCCTGAAACTGCTAAACTAGAGAAGGTCACTACAAAGAGGGCAACCATTAGAACTAAATATTTCACTCTTCAAAAGGTGGAACCATTTATAGGACCGACTCCAATCTAGGGCCAAGCAATTTGGGAACACCCCATCTATCAAGAGGTTATTTCAAGTCTAGCGTAAGCCCAGTTAGTAATGGTTATGATGGAAATTCAAGGAATGAAATAAAAGATCTTGAACTTGGAAAAGGAAAAGGACTTGGAAGCACAAGTCTCACTGTCAATCCTAGAGGACCTACTAAAGTTGTTGGTCAAGTTCCTTCTGGATGCCTTTGAATAGTTTAAATCCATAAAACTCAAGCTTAATACCTTGGAGATTTAAACTAGGAAGGCACAAGTATTGATGCAGAAATGGCAAGGAATCAAAGAATAGGTGACAAAGTTAATCAAGGTGCACATCACCAAGCAGCCCCTACATTTTAAGGTCATCAAAGAAGGGAAATTGAATGCCATTAAAGGGATCCTAGTGGATAATATGCAAGGATTAATTTTATGGTACAAAAGGTTTAATGTCTTCATGGAGGAAGATAAGGACTTGGCTATCAGATTGAGAATTTACTCGAAACCTTATTGGTAACATCTTCTCAACCTACTGCCACCGACCTAATGCATGACATGGAATTATATAATAGATTCCAAGCCTTCATCCAAGGTTTTAGGGATGAGAACCAAGGCCAATCCAACAAGGATAATTCCAAGGTCCTTAATGTCATTTTCACCATTAGAGAACAGATAGTAGAAGAAAGATGCTTGCAAGATGTGACCATCAAGAATGACAAGGAAATTGATACATTAGTTGATCAGGAAGAAGAAAGTCTAACGAAGCTCGTAATGGATTTTGAGCTAATCAAAGAAAAATACACCAATTTGAAAGACTTCCTTCAGCCTAAGTGATCAAGGGAGCCCACTAACCCAAGAGCAAGTCAAAATTATTCTTTTGGAAATTACATATGCTAATCTGTTAGCATATATTAGTCTTTGATCTAATAGGTGCCTAATGGCCATATGTACTTTAGAATTTCTTGTAAAAGGATAGTTGTCTTTACCTCTTGTAAAGGTTTTAAAAAGAGATGACCAGTACATTGACTATGTCTTCAATAAATATTCAAGTGTTACCATTTGTAAAGGGAGAGATTTTGAGTAAATTTCATACTAGAGCAATTAATACAATTTGAATTCTACAAAGATTGTCTTGTATTGTGTTACATTGTTTCTACTTTCTCTCAATTACAAGTGGATGTCTTAGATTTGAATAGTTATATGATAGATGAGTTGCATCTTATGTTCATGAGGTTTCTAGTTTATGCTATGCTAGACTAGTTAAAGAGTTCCAAGTTTACTTTGCTTTTATTTGCTTTGCATTTGAATGTTCTTATGATATTCATATTAACATATAAAAATACTTTAAGTAATATTGAATTTTACTCATGATCTTTATATTTTCCTTTGAATCTTTCCTTGTCTTTGGTGAAGCTTGAGTGTACGCTAGGTTCTATCATTGATTGGTTAAATGTATGCTCAAATTTACTAGAAATTTGTCATTTTATTTTAGATAAAGGCTTGAAATCACATTTTCTTCTCTGCCTTACCTTACCTTTTGCTCCTTTTTTTATAAATACTCACTCTAGCTTAAGATCATTGTAAATATTCACTTAGATTATCTTAATTTATAATCTTGACTACGAAGACTACAAGATTGTAAAATTTAGACCTTGGTGGCTCCTAACCACCACATCAAATAAATTTTGTGGGCATCTCTCATACTTTACTGACTATTACACCATAGACATATTATTTGGCACAAACTACAACTCATGCCTTGGATTCTTGTAATCCTAAAATGAGAAGTGTTCATCAACACTAAGGGACACTCCATGGAGTAATTGGAATCATCAACAAGTAGAATTAACCCCAGTCACCCTAATATTATGATTTATTATTACATATGTATCTGATACTCCAAGGAGTTAAATCGATCCATACGTAGTTCTCCCACCAATATGATTGTGTAATTATGTTCCTTGAGTAAATATATGAAGCTAATGATTCAGCTTTAATACTTCAAAAAAAATTATTTCACTTGGATTTATTTTTATTCAAAGTTGGATTGTGATTGATCCTAGTGATATATTAATAATTTTTATAGAATAAGAAAAAATTTCTCAATGTCAAATAACATATAGATGTGTTGTAGATCAGTGCCAAGTCCCTTTTGAATGAGATCTTGATTTATTTATATATGACTCAAGTGGGCAATTTATCCTACCACTGACACACTAAGAGCCTAAGGAAATGTTTGATTTCAAAATGTAACCATTTTTATGAGAGAATTAGTTCCAACTAGTTTGGGTTAGTATTGATCATAATACTAATTGAAAGTGACTAAATTAGCCTATTTATAATTGTACTAAACTGACAGTTTGGAGATGTATGTGTAGGATATTAAGTAGGTTTGAAACAAATAGTGAGGTTCATGTAGGTGTGTAATATCAAATGGAATGTTCAACCTCATAAGATATCATGTAGGTGTGAGATAATGGTGGATTATGACAATGTTTGTGTGTTCAATTCATTTATGATAAATCTATGTCAAGCTTATCATTTTCAAGTACTGAATACTCAATTTTAGTATCTACTAATTTCTAATTTTTATTCTAATAATGTAGTTTATATATCAAAAGGATAAAATATACCTCATTGTGTACAACACATTTTGTCTTTGGTATGAATCTCCGATTACGCAGGTCACTTAATAGCAAAAGTTTCAATCATGTGTAGCCAATGTCCATGGATTAACAATTTTAATCCGAATATTTTTTTTTAAATTAAAGATAAGGGAAAGTGTACACTTATAAGTTGGTGAAAACCATATTTCACTTATAACATTTTGGACATGGTGATTCCTTTTTAAATATTTGAAAAGGTTTACGCTTCATTATTAAATCACATAGAGATTTGGGGTGATTGTGCCCAAAATTACTTTAACTATGTAGGATCTTAGATTGGGAAGGAAACATGTCCCAACCCTCAATAATGTGGGGATAATTACAAAATGTAATAAACAAAATAAGTATGTAGGAAAGAGGGAACCATCAAGCTAGGTTCACTCAACTAAATTGAATCAATCACTATAAATGGATTATAGATGCATGTTGATTTAGATTGTGTTTTGGTTGTTGAAAAAGATGATTTTATGTTGTCGATACTAGATTCCAAACTCAATGAGAATTTCATCAGCTCAAATAGCCTCAATGGTAGTATTAACAGTTCCTCTGTATTCTAACTCTATAGAAGATAAAGTAATAACATTCTACCTATTACTTGGATAACTAATCAAACTTGAACTAAGGGAGAAATTATAGCCTAAATTAGACTTATGATTCTAAATGTATCACCAGCCCAATATAAATTTTTATACCTAGTAAAAACAAAATTAATGCATACACTATAGTGAATCTTGAAATTATGAGTACCCTGAAAGTAATGGAGAATTAATTTACCTTATTTCTAGTGCAACTCATGTGGTTCCTTCATAAATATAGATACCATGCCCATTGTACATGAAATATCAGGTCGAGTGTGCATAAGCTAAATAATAGTGCCAACATTTTATCGATATAAGGTAGTATCAACCAAAGGATATGGATAATTAACCTAAAGTTTCACACAAGATAGAAATGGATTTGGAGTTAGCTTATAGTTAGCCATGATAAATTATGCAAGCAAATAATTATCATACTTGGATTATGCCATAGTGATCCCAGAGTCAAACTAACAAATTTATTCTAAGGAATTAATGCAACAAGCCCAAGTTAGTCATTGATAACCTATCAAATAAAATAGTTTTTAACATTGCAATGATGGATGAATAACTCACTGTGATCAATAGGCCATCCACATAGAGAATTAAAATCAATAGTGAATCATCCTACCATAAAATATATCCATTAATATCAGAATGGCATCTGGTGAATGAAATCAAAATAAAAAAGGAGTCCATCTTGGCATACCAAGTTTGAAGAACTTATTTGAAGCCATATATAGGTTTATAAATTTTGAAAAATAAGGATGAATCTTCCATAAATCCTTGTGGTTAATCCATGTATATTTAATCTTTGATTTTTCCATGAATAAAATCACTCCTCACATCCATTTGATGAACATCCCAATGAAGTGATATAGTAATGGAAAGAGTGAGTTGAGGTGAGTTGAGTTGAGTTCATTTTGGAAACTAGGGTCAATGTTTAGGTATAGTCAATGCCAAGTACCTGATAAAAACTTTTTTTATACCAAACCTACTTTGAACTTGTCTACATATCCATATAATACAAATTTTGTTTGTTATATCTACCTATATCAAACAATTTTTCTTCCCTTAGGAAGAAGGACTAAATATCAAGTGTTATTCCACAATAAGGAACCATACCCTTCTTCCATAGAAATATCCCACTTAGGACTATTTGATGCCTCATGAAATGATTAAAGATTATAATTTGATGTAATTAATTCATGTGGGGCATTATATAATTGTGATCATGTTCATTTGGTGTCTGATGTATCTTTAACCCAATGGATATCACTTTGTAGTGTTTGTCTAACCAAAAGATAGCCATTTATCAAAGCTCCAACATGAGATTCCTCATATTCTATATATATTATAGGATAAGGAGGAATTGATTCCCCATCACTAGTCTCATCATTATAATTAGAAGAATAATCTAGATCATCAAGAAGCTTATCATGTAGATCAAAATTAATAGAATTATTATTAAATCCCAATGAATTTAAGGAAGAAGGGGAGGTGTAGACTATGGAGTCTGAAGTACCATCTTGGAAATAAACACTCATCTTAAATAAAAATTCATGAGTAGTGGGATATAGAATATTGTATCCTTTAACACCCTCGGTATATCCTATAAAAATGCAAGGCTAACTCTAAGGTTCTATTTCCTTACGTTTCTTAGGAATGTGGGCCATAGTAAGAGATCTAGATACTCAGAAGTGCTTCACTATGGGTTTTCAACCACTCCAAGCTTCAAAATTAGTGACTCCCTTATTTGCTTTATGATGAACTCAATTTTAGATATAAAAAACACAGTTAATAGCCTCGGCCCAATACAGTTGGCCATTTCTTTTAAGGACCTATTCTTGTGCTCTACAACACCATTCTACTAAGAAATAGATGGAACTATATGATGTATTTCAATCCAATCTGAAGTTTAGAATTATGAAAAATGATTACTTACATATTCACCATAATTATCAGTGTGTAAAATCTTGATGGATTTACCTGACTATTTTTTCACATGTGCCTTGAAGTCCTAAAAATGATCAAAGACCTCATATTACTACTTAAGAGAGTACACCCAAGTTTACCTCAAAAAGTCATCAATGAATGTAATCATGTATTTAGTATTTCTAAATGAAGTAACTAGAAATGGACTAGTAATGTCACTATGAAATAGCTCCAATACCCATGTAGCTCTCCACAATTCGCTTTTGTCATACTTCTCTTTGTTATGTTACCAAGTATGCAACCTTAACAAACATTATCATAAAAAAGAATGCATGGAAACCTTGAAACCATGTCATGACAACTTAGTTGCTATATATAGTGATGGTTGATATGACCTAAATCCCAATGCCATAATTTATTCACGGGATTTGAATGAGTGAGTAGTGTAGTAGAGGGTTGATCAAGAACAAAATATGAGAAACTATACAATCATGACTGGTGATATAATTTTGTAAATACAACAATGGAGCCACTATCTACTTCCCTAATAATTTTTTAATTAGGTGTAAACTCAACTCTCGTTCCCAAACTGATATGAGTGATATGATAAGCATATAGGATATTAGTGGAAAAAAATAGAACACAAAACATCATGAAATGCCCCATCATTCACTTCAACAGATCCTCTTCTAATTATTTTTTTGTATCATCACCTAACAATATGGAAGGCATAGTGCAAGGATACAAGGATGAGAAAAGGTCATGTGATTAATCGATGTGGTATGAGGCATCATAATCAATTACCCATGTGAAAGGCTAGGATGTAACTACAACAAGTGTTTTTCCCTTATATTTTCCTTTCTACTATCTTTGGCCTTAGAATACTCATGTGTTGACACACTCTAATAAGTTGAACTAATGACACTAATATTATGCTTCTCAAACATCTTTGTCAATCTACTTCTTTATGCACTTGATTTCATTATGCCTAGATTTCTTACAGTAGGCACATGTGAGTCACTCTTTCTTGGGTTTCCCATTTGAAGAGAAATACCTTTTTGATGATTTGAAGTTAGCATTATATTTTTTACCCTTTATTTTCTTTGGGTCCTTCTTATTCTATTTCTTCTCATTTTTACTAGAAGGATTTTTTTTGTCATGACTCACAATTAAGGCATGTGATTTGGAGGACTTTAGTGTACCCATTTGAATAAGATTGCCTTTCTCTCAAGTTAAGTCAATAGTAAAGTCATCCAATGACAATATGGTACATGTAGCTCTAAGGGCATGCTTGGTGACATGGAAGGTATAAACGAATGTAGAATAGTCAAATCCCAATTTGGCAAGGATGGAAAAAATCAATTGATCATCTTTTTTGTCAATGTCATAGTTTAAATTACAACCCAAGTGATTTGAACTTTGTGAAAAAGTCTTGTATAGTATCAAAATTGATTGAGCTCAAACTGATTAGCTCATTCTCTAACTCATGACCCCTCATTTTTTTTTGTTTCCAAAAGAATTTTTCTCATGTGATCTACACTTATTTAAGAGTAGTTCCATATTCAATATGAAAGAGAAAGTTAGGAGACATAGACAAACATAATAGATGATAGGCTTCATAACTGTACTACTTCACATTTTCTATATATAGTGTCAATCATTATTTACCCATAGTGATCTAGTGTATGCCTTTATTCCTCAAGAGGATTTATATTTTGACTTTCCACCCATGATAGTTGAATAGTGTAAGAAGTGTAACTTCAGACTAATCCATGGTAGTAAGTATGTGTTGAATTGTGTAGTGATAGATAAATAAGGATTTGTAACCGCTCATGAATCTATAGAGATTAAATTTTATAAGGCATGGGAATATTACCAACGTGTAGATATAAAAAAAAATCACTTTCAAAACAATAATGCCTAAAAAGGAGCTATCAATTGAAATTTATGGAAGTTTTGATGGATTACAAAATAATTCTCCACTTGACATAATTTTTTTTGTGTAAAAGTTTGGGCCAATGTTTTATGAAAAACTTAATCCCCCTTGGGTTGGTTGTGACCAAGGTATAAACTCCCATGTGATTAGGTGGATCAGGCTTAGGATGAGTGCTCCCTTTGATGATGTCACTTCAAATTTAACTTCAATTGTTAATGAATAGTGTCATAATTCATTAGATTAAATTTTATGTCCCATGGTCTTCATTAGACATGGGAGTGACCTTACAGTCATCATAATTTTATATCAAAGTTATAGTAGTCTTGTGTAGTTATGAGAAAATAGGAATACAACTAAAGCTGAAAGTTCCACCCTCCACCATCAGGATCTTATGTTAGAGATGCAGTAACCCCTTGCAATTAGGGTTCTAGACTACATGTGCAGTCAGAAGTCCCAATGCTCAGGTGTAATTAAAATTTTGATCATTATAATTTTGGACTATCAATGTAGTCAAAAGTCTTGATGAAAACTTATGGACTAAAAATGTAATAAAAAGTCTTGGCATCAGGCTTTTTGGCTTCTAGTGAAGTCGTAAATCCTGACATCAAACTTATGAAGTGTGCATGTAGTCAAAAATCCCAGTGTCAAACTTTTAGAATATGAGTGAAATGAAAAGTCATAACATATCATAATTATAAATGTAAGAGGTATTAGACCCTTTCATATCCATCAAAAATTGGAACTGCCAAAGTAGTCAAGAGCTTAGGCAAGTGCAAAGAGGTATGAAGTTTCTAACAAGTTGAGAATTAAATCTAGTATGGCTATGTAAAATCTACCAAATACCCACTAAAGGTCTAAAATAACCTAGAAAATATTTTTTCTTGAAGACCCTAGATAGTACATATTTACATGAAATTTATTAAAATGCTTTGAAACCTTATAAAATGGTAGAAATTGATTGGCATGAAATTAGGTCATCTTTATATCCAATCTTAGTGTTTTACCACCTTTTAAATCTGATGGCACTATCTATTTTTTACGAAAACCTATTATATTAAATATGAATAGTAGGAGACACCTTTCTCTTATTCTATTTCTCAATTTGGATCAACAAAAAATCCTAGAAGAAGAGCAAAATCTGAGAAAGGGTATATGTTCAATATGTTAGGTCAACAAAAGGAAGATCTATAACATGCAAGTTGAAACTCAATATTTCAAAACATGAAGTATGGCATTCATCTAGCTAGAAAAGCTTTGATACCACATTAGAGTGGACCATAATTATGGATCAATCTTAATAGAATCCAATGTATGAAGAAATTACATGTTGTAGAAGTGAAATCAAACATGAGCCAAGAATAAGCTTTATACTTATCAGCATAAAGATTGTAATTTTAAGATTAGGTTAATTATTATTCATTAGCCATAAAATATTTTGTAAATATACATATATAGGTGAAAGATAAACTTGTCCTCACATCCCCATGAATGTGGGATTATCTTTCACAATGACCTAAAATATATACATAAGCAAGCTAACTAAATATGTGTAGGGAAAATCCATTAAATAGAATAAAAACCTACACTAACAATCACCAATATGTTTAACCATTTTTTTTTATTAAGTGAAACTAAACAATATAAAAGTTAGGAATATTAAAAAAATAATGTATTACAATAAAAGATTGGTCTGAATGTGAAAGTAGAGTTTGATTACACAATTACACTTACTATAAATAGAATCAATATAAGAGACTTAGATAGTTAGCATGTTACTATTTTTTTATAGATTTGAGACTAAATACATGCAATAAAAATGACTAAAAATGGATTAAAATGTACTATGATCAAGAACATGAGTATCTGCATTTGCTTAAATGAGTCTATCAACCTTTAAATGATATCATCTTAAGCAAGATTTTTTTTTTTAGATTTTCCCTATTAATATGTGCCTCAATGTTTTGGCATAGCTCATTTTGCTTGTTTGAAAAATATTTTCTTATGTACTATCAGGTGTTTATTGTGCACTCAAATCTAAAACACATATCTCCTTCACTTCAATACTCTACCTCCACTTTTGATACTAGGTTAACCTATAAAAATATGGAAAAGAGGTGGGTTGAGATGACCTAAAACACTTTCCAATGAATTTTCAACCCTACCCACATATACAAGACTCTAAAAATGAAAATCAAACAACACGTAGTTCTTGATTTCAAGTTTATATGTGTAATAGTGATCATTTTATG
Organism: Torreya grandis; assembly: GCA_037957365.1. Lineage (NCBI taxonomy): Eukaryota > Viridiplantae > Streptophyta > Pinopsida > Cupressales > Taxaceae > Torreya > Torreya grandis. The sequence continues at coordinate 1,303,607 of JARHVA010004666.1, read as the reverse complement.
AATGCACCTTGTAATATATCTTTCAACACTTGATAATGGAAAAATTATCTTGGATAGGTGCTTAAATCTCATCCATGGCCTACTCTTTATGAATGATTTCTAAATTGTGATGTTTAGGGTAGTCCTTTACACAAGTGAAAAAATAAACTTTTATAGTGTTTTACTAAGAATGATGAATAATTCTAGATGATGAAATATAATTAAACCAACCATGTATTTATATGGGACTCTTGGGTACTTTATCATTTTACCAATATGTGAAATGTATGGGTCAACCCATAAATATAATTATAAATTTAAAAATTACTATTACTTGGCCCAAAGATAATTCTATCAGGGTTGGACACTTTTAAAATTATGTAGGTAATGCATCTGACATAATCATCTTAAGGGTAAGAATATTGATCTAATTATATAAAGACAATATGATTATGATAATGAACATGTTAAGAATAAACCAAGGAATTAATATAGGTTACTAATATAAAATCAATAAGATTAGATCCATAGAAAACATGTGTATAAAAGAAAAGGGTGCATGCAAGATTCATGTGCACAAGTCATGTAATGTGAAAGTAGGTTAAGACTGACATTTCCAAGTGTCTAATACAATATTTTAATGTCTACACAATCTATATCACAATGGGGTACAAAAAAATTAAATATGGGGCATAGATGTTGTTCATACACACATTTTTATGTTTTCTATTGTGGTAATTAATGTAATGAAGGTGAGTTTGTAAGAAAAATGAATCTAAAATCCATCTAGAATGGTTGATTCATAGTTTTTTTCTTATTTACATATAAGCCTAATATGAAGTTCTTATTTACATATAAGCCTAATATGAAGCTCCGCCCTTAGCATGTGAACATGGTAAAGGCTCCACCAAAATAGTTATGATCACATTTTAAGTATTTTAATCAAACTTTCTACGTTCCTCAACTGCTAAGCACTTCTCAATTTCTTATGATGTTTGGGGTATACTATTCCCAACCCATGGTTGTGATAAGTGGCATATCCTTGGGGAATAATCATGTTATTCTCCATTGACTTCACAAGGGAAGTTTGGTTCACAATACTTAAAGGTGTAATCATTCCTTTATTTTTTTAATTTTAAATATTTAAATTAACTAGATGGTTTCATATTTTTTATCATGAGTGGACATTGATTTTTGTATGTCTCATTATTGTTTTTGCATGGAACAAGATAGATACTCAAGACAAACCTAAATAAACCAAATGAAGATATACTCAAGTAACAAAATTTATTACTTTATCCTTTTAATCTATCATTTTCAATACTAGACTAAAATGGAGCATTTTTAGACATATAAATTTTGTGTTAGACACTTAACACTGTTAGTTTTTACCAATCTATAACATATAATACTCTTGCATAAATAATTTACTCTTGTTTTCACTCTCTTTTATCAATTTATATATCTATGGGCTTAGCCTACCCAAATTTTCATCCTTCATATACATTATGTCTATAGTGTGTGCCTAATTATTTTGTTAACTTAAGCAGAATGTATCCATTTTCTAGATCATTGCCTTATCCATCATGGATATTTATAAAAATAGTTGAATGATATTAGTTACTGGTATTGTCTGCCTTTCCTAGTAGTGTCCCAAGTTATCCAAATGTCTATTTTTAAAATTAAACCCTTCCCTTGGGTCATCCCACATGGTTCTCTTTTGGTTACAAATGGAAATTACACATTTTATATATACACATCAATCATAAGGTTATTCTTGTCTAAGATCTATCTAGTCCTCACTTAAGGATCACATGGAAACCTACTTGCACATTGAGAGATACATTTTCACATCCTTTAGGCACTACTTTAAATCATCCAAATCTAAAAACCCTCAAAAGAACAATCTCTAGGCCAAGTTTAAACACCTAAATCAAGGTCAAAGTTGCATAATGTCAAGTGTTAAAATCCAAACATGTTGCATACATACTAGTATATCACTATTGAGCACACATCCAAATATGTGGAATAATTATATGTATTTTAACCCATCTTTTGAGTATTAGAATGTAGGAAATTCTCAACCATACAATGAAGTGTGGTTGGGGTTGCCCAACCCATTTTACAATACAAGCCAAGAGTTAAAAGTGGGGAGGAAGGAAAATATGAATATGCACACATCATCAAACATTCAAAGTTTCTCAAAAAGTATATTCATATGCAATCATAGTGTTTTTTATTAGAATAAACCAAAAAACCATAGAAGACAATTTCAACAAATATTGGACATATTCAATATCCACAAGTATCTAAGAATTACTAGGTCCATCCAAGGAAATTCTAGAAATCATTTTCTTAAGCCGAGCGACAACATATTTATTTCAAGCCATTTCTAATGGATGTATGTAGACACAAACTAGAACAATATAGAAATAAACTAAGTACTATATCTTCTTAGTCATTTTTATAAATAAAAAGTGTAATTAATCAATCTCAATCTATTTTTTACATACATATATGTGTAATTTATGAAACATCTTATACAATCTAAATAATCAAGGTTTTATCTTGTTTAGATAACTAAATCCAAAATAAGTTAAATCAAAGGATAGCCATGACAGTCTAAGCATTGAATAGAAATGACAACATTCATGCAAAAAACTGGCACCTAAACTACAAAAACCATTGCTAAACCAACCTGATAGTGATTGGGTGTGTTCACATTTAGAGAATGTTCATGCCAATGATCCAAGGATAGTAAAAACTGAAGCATTAGACATAGTGTGAGGATGTGAAGATAGGGTAAGTTGTAAAATTGATTTTTATACAAGTGCATGACATTTTTTTTGCAATTCTATTAATACTTTCGTCAATGACATGACATAATGAAGATGCATAAGAATATTGAAATAGTTAGATGGAAAATATTTCCATCTCAAAAACATTAATATAAAAAAAGTCACTTATTATTATAAAGTTGTAGTTCCTTTTGAAAAGGTCATCCTAACAAATTAAAATGACAAGTAGTTTATCTAAGAGAAATTAAATTATGTCAACAAGATGAAAGAGAATAAAAATTAGAAATTTTGAAGTTGTGATATTTAAGTGTACATAGTACCCATATATTGATAACATATATTCAAAAATGAATATTGATAGTGATCTTTATTTGTTGAATTTAGTAGATTATAACTTGAAGGGAAAGAATGATATGTGCTTTCTAATATTGTGACTAAATATTAATTTGTGTAAATTTTCTTATGTGTGTATTCTCTCTTTTCATGTGCACATTTTCATATGTTGATCTTCTTTTTCATATGACTTTTTTATATGTAAGTCTATATCAGATATTAGCCATTTACTACACATATGTTGATGTAGATCTTATCTTTATGTAGAGAGGCAAAGTAATTAGAAGTTTTGAGCCAAGGATGAGACACATTGATGAGAACAATATTGTAACATGATTCATATTGTTAACATAAATTATCAATAACCCTACAAATAATATAATCCTTCAAATGTAATATATCCTTACATCAATGATTATTGCAGGTTCGTAACTAACTAGTTACAAAATGATAGTTTGAGAGGTAATGGGGTGTTATGACACATGGTATGAAAAATACAATCCAAACCATATTAAAAATTCACAATAGACGTTGAATAAATGAGGCAAAATATGGGGTTAACTTTTGGATATGTAAGTCATTTTGAGGTTTAATTCATATTTTAACCTATATGTAATGACAGTCATATTTTTAAAATGGCATATTTTCACATCTAAAATGCCTAAAAAGTCTTAAAATCTTGAAAATTCTAGCACTGGTGAGCAATGAGAGAAAAAAATGGTCAAAGTGTTATCTACATAACCAGAGCATTTGGAAGTACATTCTATTTTGCTGTTGAAATGGGATAAATATCTCATTTTTTTCATTTCTATGATGAAGCGTGTAAATACATATATCCATATTTATTTTACCTTATTTTGTAGAGTAGAGGCCTTTTATAAATTTTATGGACGATTGAGAACTCTAGATTGCCCCTATTCATGGTTTTTTGTTACCTCTGGGGTTACTGCTCTAGCATCTACCTGAAATCTCACCATGAAATTGTTACAGGGTACTCCAAAAAAAAAGAGGAGTGTATTTTACATAATGAAACATAAACACAGTGATATGGCCATTATTCTTATCCCCTAATGGAAACCTATCCTAAATGATAAAACAAAACAAAACATATACAAGTCTTTTATCCCATGCCTCAATGTAAATACTCGAATAAAACAAGTACATCTAAACTAATGTATGGTGCACCAAATACCATTTTTTTTCAATGTGCAACTTTGCTTCACTTATATTTCAAATACATGCGGACTTTGCATAAAAACAAATAACCACCAATGAGTCAGCGTGTCTATCGAACTGTAAATACACAGGTTTATACTCTTGTTTGCTCTGCATATAGTAGACTACAGAGAGGTATTAACTGCACATGACCTTTGTCTCTCTCTATTTTTATTTTAATAATAAGTAAGGCATAGTACACCAAAGACTTAGTTGACTGAGAATAAAACATCACAATAGTTTATGATAAATGGATGACTTAGATATCTATATATATTTTTCTAATGACTTTTATTTTACACAATGATTTTAGGTTAAGACCTAAATATTTAAGGGGTATCCATTCTATCAAATTTATCAGGAGTATGATTCTAGACTCATCCTTTATATCGTGTCACATTTTGCTAATAGTAAGAATTGATCTTTGGTGGGTTCTTTGTGGGGTATGATTCTAGCTTCATCCCTTATATCACATCAGTTTTCCTAATAGCAAGATTTAATCCCTGATGAATTCTTTGTGAACCAAACATCTTCATCAATTGAACTAAAAAACATTCATAAAAATTATATTTTTTTTAAATAAATGAGATAAAAAAAACTAATAATTTTCGGACAAATTTAGTTCATAAAAATTAACATCTATCAACACACACACACACACACACACACACACACACACACACATATATATATATATATATATATATATATATATATATATATATATATAAACTATAAAAAATAAATTAAAGGTTTACATTAATGGTCATCCCCTCCTCTAAGCTTCTTTCTTAGGTGCCCCCTAATGTGGCCTCTCCATCCCTTCATTGATGCTTCTCATCTTCCAAATCCTAGCCCTTAACTAAATTTTGAACTCCAATAATAAAAAAAATTTGCCAATTTTGGTGACTAGTCCTTCAATAGTACCACAAGAGTAACGTAAGACCTAAACTTTGAGTAGACAATAATGCAATAGAGAATATGTATATTTGTATCTATCCCCTGTAATCATGATCTTTGTGTGTGTACACATGGAGGCCCAATTGAGGAAGGAGGGAGATCAAACTCAAAACACCCAAGGATAAAGTAAATATATCTATGGAGCCAAGGAGTTAATCAGATGGAACACAAATAAATTGATTATAAAAATGTATGCCTCCACCTTTGGAAGTGGCACTTCCATCTCCACCTATAAATTTGTTCATTACCAAGAAGAATCATATTCATGTGTTAACCCCCCTCTTACAAGCTAGGAATTTGAAGGAATGCAATGTGCAATACAACAAAATGAAAATGAAATGCACTCCTTTAATTTGATCAAGATCTCTGCTAGGGTTTGGTTGTGGTAGCGTGCATGCTCGACTGTACATCTAATGACTGTGATTACATAATATCTCTCTCCCATAAATCACACTATCGATCTTTACAGATCAAGGCAGGATTTATAGTGTAAACTCACATTTATTGTGTTGAGTTGGCTCTCCCCTCTACCCTTTGGGTGGCTTTTTCAATTTCCTTGTTATAAATGGCCACCACCACTCATTTTGCATCATTTGATGTAGGATTTATTAGTGGGAGAAATAGCAACAAAGGTGCCGAAGCAAGCATGAAAATTCATTCCAAAGATTTATCACGAGGTAATTCTCTTGAACCAGACATGCCTGTGTCTGATGTAATTTTATAATTACCTGAGTTTGATAAATCTTGCAGCTATTTTGAAAACTTTACTATTATTGCTTATTTTGTGGACCGAGTTCCCCAAGAGAGCCTCCTCAAATAGTGGGTTCATAACCACTAGTAGAACCATGGGGTTAAATTGGAAAGTGTCTAAAACCTCACCAAGGGCTTCTTTCTATTCCGTTCAATAACCCTAATCACTGCAAGGCCATTGTTAACCATGGGCCCTGGTTTATACGTAATAATTTGGTGATTTTATCTCACTAGACTAGGGATTTCTAGGTCTCAGAGTAGGCCAAACTCAAAATCCTAGTTTGGATTGAGTTACCTGGGTTGCCCTTACCCTTGTGGAATTTTATAGACCAGTGTATCAAGCTATTGTGGTGCTTCACTTTCCATGGGCAATCTAAATTTTCCACTGCTCACCCCCAATGAAGGGTCTATGTTAAGATCAACCTTACTAAGGAATTCAAATATTCCATTGATATTCAAGTTGGTGACAACCATTTCATGAAATGAGTGTTGTATATAAATTTGCCAAATACCTGCTTTCATTATTAGTTGTCTTCCCACATGATTAGTGAATGTCCCCTCATGGTCCCCACGTCCACCATGCCCCAAGAACTTAATGGGTCCGACCCAAAGCCCTCAGTTGGCACCTTTGTTGGGTGGACCACAGTCACTAACCACAAAAATGATCATGCTAGAGTTGTCAAACAGGAATAATGCTTCACTCCATTCACATGCCTCTATCGCTACCTTTAGTCTAGTTAAGTCCCTTGCATCTCTGCAACTTTAACCACCTAAACCCATTTTGCACTTGCCACAAGTGGCTATTGTTATATCCCCTCCACCAATCTCTACTACCCCTAGCCTTACTTCACAACCCCCTTTAGGGGTGAATGACTTAGATTCTACAAATCTGGATACCCTTAATTATAAAGCTATATTATGCCAATCTCATAGCCCTTCACCTTCTAGTGAAGATAAATATGGGTCCCATAAATGATAGCCCTTTACTCTAGGAGATTTCATAATCCTATTTGTTGCCTTAAATACGTTTTCAACCCTCTCAGACCTCACGAAAGAGGGAGATATGAATCTTGATTGTTCTCCATGTTAGTCTATTCCTGTAATGTTAGAGGTATTACTGATCTGATGCATAAGTATATGGTCAAGAATAGTTTTCAACTATTTTCAAACATGAAGATATTATGTTTTCAAGAAGTCAATATTTTTGACTTCATGCTTCATTTTATGGCACGATTATCTAGCCCGGGGCTATCTATTAGGCCACTCGTCACAAGTATAGCAAAGGAGGAGTTATGACTTTATTTATGCTAGAGTTATCCCAACACATCATTTCATAGGGGTTCAACCCCTCAAATCATGTGGTTTAGAATCTTGTTTATTTTAACAACTAAATTATTGGGTTATTAAACCTTATGCATCTAATGATGCTATTGAGCATACCTTCTTATGAAGATGGTTATCTGACTCACTTCCATATGCTCATTAGATTCTTTATGGTGATTTCAATATGGTAGAATCACTAGAAGACAAAGAAGGGAGGCTACCCATGAGGTGGTGTGCAAGAGAACATGAAGCATGGTTCTATCTGTGGAAAAAATTTAGGGTATTTGACCCTAATCACCAACGATAGAAAGATTCTCACTCACCCTAGTTCACTTGGTCTAATTTTCACCAAGGTGAAGATAGGGTGCTCAAAAGGCTTGATTGAGCTCTATTAGCAAAGAAAGATCTTTTTCATTTTTTGCCTATACAAGGTTAGCCTATCTTGGCTATACTAGATACCCTTTTGTCTAACCATCACCCCATTTACTTCAATATTAAGTGGACTACTCCTCAAGCTTGGGTGCATACCACCCAATTTTACCTCAATAATACCCATCTAAAGCATGAGTGTACCTTGAATCACATTGGCCATATTTGAACCTTACTCCAAGACCCACCACATCTACTAGATGGATTATGTGGTGGTTTAATGATATCAAACATACTACCACTTTCCTAATAGTATATCGTAGATAGGTTGCTTCTTTCAGATGGCATATTCATCATGCCACCAATCAAGAATTTATCAGAGCCTCCTAGGAGCTTGAATTTTCACCTTTTAATGTGTAATTACAGACTCACATAGCTAGCTAAAGACATAAAATCCAAGTTTTTGAAGCATATAATGCTAGAGGAGCTTAATTATATGCCAAAATGCATTGGCTCAAAGTGGGGGACAAAGTGACCGAGGAATTTTTTATCATGCTTTGGTCTAGACAAGTGACTGATAAGATCAAGGGCATTAAAGGTGCAGTTGGGAACCTAACCAAATTACCTAAAGTACTTCAATAATTTGTTGCTCATCACCAAGAGGTGTTCACCTCTCAACTAGATATTTCTTCTAGATAAGATTCTCTCACACATTGTTTGGGTGTTGTTCCTTGTAACCTTTCAGAGTCCTAGAAAGTCACTTGTGATCGACCTCTTAGTCTTAATGATCTTAAGGAAGCTATCTCATAGATGGCCATTGACAAGGCTCTTAGAATTGATGGGTTCCCCTGTGAGTTTTATCATTATTTATGGGACACTATGGGTTTTGACCTTTATAAGTTATATCTTGAAGCTTTTCATACCAATTCTTTGGGGATTCTCATAATTCAAGGAAATATTAAGTTCATACCCAAAGCTGGAGAACTAGAAGTGCTGACCAATTGGAGGAATATCAATTTATTAAATGTATCTTGTAAGATAATTTTCAAAGATTTAGCCCTTAGAATTAAACATATCCTCCCCTTGGTTTTGAGGAGTGAACAAATGGGTTTCATTCAGAATCATTATATCCTAAACAATGTGATAGCTATCTGGGAAGGCATGAAGTGGGCGAGAACTTCCAATCAGAAAGATCATTTTTGTCAAGATTGACTTTGAGAAATCTTATGACCATATATAATGGCCCTTTATCATAGCCATGTTGTAGGCTCTAGGCTTTACCAAAATTTGTGCACACTGTTAACATGCTCTTTCAGGATGTTGGAGCTTAAATCACCATAAATGGTGCACACTCTCATAGATTTGAGCTACATAGATCAATCAGATAAGGATGCCCTCTTGCCCTCACCCTTTATGTGCTTGCTACAAAAGGATTTAATTACCTTTGAGATTACTATACTTCTATGGGGCTGGTTAAAGGTATCTCTCTTCCTACCTAGGATCATCAATTAGTTAATGGTCACTTTGCGGATGACTCCTTTCTTACTATACAAGAAGATGAAGATTCAGTTAGGAATGCCATGCAATGCCTTGATATTTTTTCTTTGGCTTTAGGATCTTCCATTTAATTTAAAAAGACCCAATTCTAAAGATAGTCTCTATCTCCTAAACCCCCTTGGCTTGAGGGTTACCAATGGCAATGGATCTTCCCAAGTGTTTAATTTAAATTCCTTGGCATTCCTTTTACCTTTTGGGCCTCCCCAACTGATCTTTGGTCTTATGTAATATAGAGGGTTGAAAAGAAAATTTCCTATTGGATTTTTGAGCCCCTTACTCTAGTTGGGAAATTTTAGATCCTCTCTAAGGCCTTGGTTTCTACTCATGTTTATTACTCTTCCTATTGGGCCCCTTCTAATGCCTCATATGCCATGTTGGAAAAGCTTCTTCGTGACTTCCTCTACGCCAATTTGAAAGGATGTCAGGGGGTTTTAGAGAGTGTCTTGGACCATTTTTTATAGGCATAAGGAATCAAGTGGTCTTAGCCTTATTGACATTAAACTTCAGGGCATTGCTCTCAGTGTCAAGTGGATTATAAGAGGCTTGGAAGGAGATGAAGCCTAGAAGATCCTTATCAGGTCTGCGTAGTTCAAGGATTTCCTTTAGGTAGAAAGGCATGGTGGGGTCTTGACTTGTACACCTTCCTCCTCACTCATATGCCTATCAAGATCACTGGCTCTTTTGTCATACAAAGCATGTGCAATGCCTAGGAGAAGCTCAAGTCTCGCTTAGTTTGGGTTGGAGATGGATTCATGAATGGTCTTTCCATTAATTCCCAATCTCTCTGGTGATCCCCTATTATCAATTTCCACAATTTTCCCTTTGACATGGTTCCTTGGATAAAAATTCTTAAGATTTTTAAAAAGGGTAATAAACACATTGGAGACCTTTTCTGTAAGATATCTCAAGACTTTTGCCTCAAAACATTATGAAAGCTAGGTTTTAGTTTAACAAAGAAGATAAAGAATCTATTTTTGAAATTTAGAATGTCATACCTAGTGACTATCTACACAAAATTAGACTATCCTCTCTCACCCCATGGTATAAGGATTGGAATTGGCCTATAGCAACTCCTTTTTGTCATTATGCCCCTAAGTTGGGATATAATCTTCTTGTTTCCCAACATATTGATACTAAGGAACTCAATAGATATTGGAGTCTTAACTCTCTTCACCATGTCTGGTTGAGGATGTTTAATAGTATTTGGTGGGCTATCTTAGAACCTATAAAAACCCATTTTCTCTAGTGCATTATGTATCAAGGGATCCCTGTTGGAGACTGGCTCAAGCATATGGAGGTTCTTAATCCCACTTGTCATGTTTTCCATCGCCCAGAAACCATTAATCACCTTTTTGGTTTTGTCCTCATGTTCAGTCTGCCTAGAGATGGATACATTCTCTTTTTAAACCCTTTATACCTAAAATGTTCCCCTAGAAAATGTCTCTCTTCAGGGAGTCGGTCTTGTTTCCTGCAAGATACAACCAATTTTGGCATATTTTTCACAATGATATTTTATTTTAGATCTAGAAATCAAGAAATAAAGCTTGTTTTAATCATGAAGCTATGGAAATTAGGTTTTCAATTTATAACAAAATTAATGTGATCTCAAATGTTACTCATCAAATCTAGAGCTAGATAAAGAAATTTTGGCTAAAACTTCATCATTTATAGGAGTTGTTGGATCACTAGGGGAATGCCCCTTTTGTTTTTAGTCGAGAGCCACCTAATCACACTCCTTGGGGATGTGGTGGAGGAGTTAGGCATTCTCAGTCTTGAAACTATAGGTTCAAGAGTCAGAGTATCTCCTCTCCTCACTCTAACTGACCATCTCCTAGATGTGGATCATCTCATCATGATAGTGATAGTAGAGGAGGTTGGGATGCTCCCTAATAAGACAAGTTCATGCACCTAATGCTTACTATTTCTCTGCCTCAATAGAATTTTGAGCAGCCATAATAAACTCAAGAGTAAAAAATTGATCGGTGGGAGCTTCTTACCTTGGATGAGGACCCCCCAACTAACAAGGGGCGGGGAGGGAAGCCTCAAGACCCTCCACCACCTACTACCATGTTCACTATTGTTTCCTAAAGAGTTTTTTGTTATTTTATGCTATGTCCTCCTTTTTTTTTGTTAGTACACATGTGTTAGACTTTTTGGTTGGTGTGGCCTTCTAGTTGCTTCTACTGCTTTCTCAAGGCTTGTTTCACAATTGTATTTTAAAGTTTTATTTTTTTTAAATATCAAATAAGAAATAATGTTGTTAAATGGAAAATCTTGACGAAGTTGATGATTTTTTAGAAGTTGTGAAACGTGATGTACTATTTTGTAAGCTTAAGTTTTATTTATTTATTTATCATTTATGATATTTTGATTTTAACCTAGCATCTATTCTAATGGCACATGTATGTGTTTTTAAAATCCTTAATTATGGATTATTTTTTACTTATGTGTAGGGGAAAATGTAATATCCAACCCATTAAAATTATAAAGTGGATTTTAGGAAATTAATGTCCATTTAGTGCTTAAATTTTTACATTAATTTTGTTAATTCATGACTATGTGTCGAGCAGGAGGTGGTCACGTGGTTATTATGATTGGAGGTAGTAAAATGAAAAGTGATAAAGGATCATAGCTCAGGTGAAGATGTATTTTACAAGGTGATTCCACATAGCTACATCATATGCAACAATGGAAAGGTTCAACCATTAGTAGAAGATAAATCAAAATTTTAAAAATTCACATATCCACAAACTAGATATAGTTATTTAAAGAGCTAAAATGACCCTGCGAGCTCTGTAATCATAAACTAATCAGAGGTAGCCATGTGTTGTAATTGTTTTGGTCATAGGGAAAGAGAGAAGGACACATTATAGGTCAGTGAAGGCATATATTGTGCAAATCATTTAGTATGGTAGACACAAAGGTAAGGAGTAGAGATAAAGTAAATGGAATAATCCAATGCATTATTAGTTGACTAAGTTAAATTGAAGGACAAGTGTTACTTCATGAACTCTATGAATTATGTATTATGTGATCATGATGTGTGGATGCTCTATATTTGCATATATGATGCAAGCTAAATTAGACAGATAAACATTGTTGACTAGAGCATCATGCACAATAACTTAGTCTCTAAAATAAATGGAGGCCTTCATGGTGATTATTGTATATGTAGATATAAAGCTAAAAATATTTATAGAAAAGATATTTTAAACATGTTTAGAGTTGCATCAAAAAAAATCCTAAATTGTAGTTCATAACTTTTTCTCCATGTTATGTACACATCTTTATGACAAATAGACCATAAAATGCATATGTTAATACATGTGTGGATGCCTCTTTTTATTTTAAACTCTAATTTTTATTTTGAAAAGTGTGAGTAGTGAAGAATGTAATTTGTGAACATGAAAGAAGGAGAAGGTATCTTGGAGGGCATTGGCCCATAGTCTTATGCGAATAAGGTATTCTAGGTGGCTTAGGTCCACAATCTTGTACAATAAAGATTTTTAATTTTGGAAAGAAGTATGCCAAGCGTAGGTGTATATAGGTCTATTTTATTATATATTATGTTTCAGTTAGCATAATGGAGGAAATAAACAAGGGATAAGAATAATTTGTTTTCAAGTGGCTTTGGCCCATAGTCTTGTGCGAGGAAAAAATAATGAATATGTTTTCAAACATAAGTATCCCACATAATAAATAGGTGTGTGAAGTAGTAAACTGGAGTGAATATACATAAATAATAAAATAGAAATGAAATTTTTAATCCTCAAAAGTACTAAAAATGTACCCAAAAATGTGATATATACACAAGAGAGTTAACTATAAGAGTAAGATAAGTAGAAATATATAATAATATTCATAACATCACAAAATAAATTTACATATATACATGTCAATTATGAGAAAATATCACATAGATGTTTCAAAAACATATAATGATATAATTGTCAGGTTTTGAATTTGTCTTGTCTCATTGTGACAAGACTATTTATAACATCATCTATGGAAATCACTTCTCTGAAATCACATACTTTTTCATCAACCATGTCTAGCATTCAATGTGTTGTGTGCTTGAGAAATCAATAAGGAGAATAAATATGGATTCCCATGTAAAAATTCATGTCATATCATGCTCCTTCACTAATTGATTAGAAAATTTAGGGCACCCTCCATGAATATCATTGATATTATGATGACCAGGAGATTGGCTTCCATGTTTTCTTATCCAAGTTTAGTCTTCAATCATCCATTTTGATAATTTCCATTTATTTAAGTCATATAAGGCTCATCCCTAGGGAATTATAAGGTGATCCTTCAATGGAAAATTGAGTTAAAATGAATTTTTTAAAGCCATTGATTCAATAACATAAACAAAAATGAACCAAATGCTCTAACGAAAGAAATTGTCCAAGTGCATAACAAATAATATTATGGATATTAAGAAAATTGGACCCAATTCATAGAATAGTGGGAATGACTATTTGGATGACATTAATATAATAGGTAATTAACATGTGCTTAATCAATCAAAGGTTTAAGTGGTATTTCACATGAGAAAAGATCTAGGGATTTGCAAAATAAATGAAGCAGTTGAAAATAGCAAAAGATTGTATAGTAGTTAGATCTTTGATATCAAGTTTATAATCCAAATTACAAAAATAAAAAATGTTGTTAATTGTTTTGAATTCAATATAAAAAAATTATGATCACATATAACATATCCAAAAAATACTTAGACTTGGTAACATTATGATTAAGAGATGTCTTCAAAATTGTCACATCACAATTAAACACTCTCATTAAATAAATCTACAGATGGAAAAGATGAAATTAGAGCTAGTAATATTCACATTTACATTTCATTTTGAAGTTTTATATTTTAAAGAAGACATATGTGAAATTTAATATGAATATAATTGTTTATAACTGAATAGCATTGGTAATTAGTTTTCACAAGTCAAATATGTGTTCAAAAGTTTAAAGGACTATATTGAGTTTGTTAAATTTGATTACTAATTTTTTTTAAGACTTCCAGAGTATCATAATAGAAATGCTTTAATGTGTGCATAAGGTGACTTTGTATTATTCACACATTGTGAAATCCATGAATTTCATGACTCCACAAAGAGGCCACATGTATCCTTTTGTGACATCATTTATTTGTGATCATATGTATCTTATTTAATTTATTTAATTTTTTCATCAAAATATAATTTATTATGTATGTACAGAATAGTGCATGCATGGAAATGTCAAACAAAACTTATAATAGATCCCATGGATTTATTGTGGCCACTTTGGTTCCCATTAAACTTCTTAAATTTTGTGAGGCCATGACCATTAGATGGATGACACATGTTTCATTTCATGTCACTTATATTTTCAAATAATATGTTGAATTCATATTTCAACAAGTCTAAGAGAAGTATGATAATGAGCATTAGATTCCATGTGGTCCCTTACTATTAACCCACACAATTATGATAGGTGGAAAAATGTTATAGAACATTGGAGATCAAGACCATAAGATTAACCAAAATAAAATTACAATGGGCATTATGAAAATCAATTGATAAAATCCATCATTCATTATTAATTCTTGGATTTCAAGCTTGGTTTAAGGAATAATTAACAATGTCCAACCTTCTCTACTAATCCATGTATTTTAAAATGTCATGTGGTGTTAAATCTAACTTTTGTATATTTTAATTATGCAACTAAAGGGGTAAAAATTTATTGAAAGAAACCAAGAAATGGGAAAATTACAATCTCATATCCTATTCAAGAAGTTGAGCCAAGGTAAGAGAAAGATCATCAGGAAGCGTAGCCCGCTCCAGACCAGTTCGGCCCTTTTTTCGAGGCCCATTTAGCTAAGCCATCAGCCACACCATTTCACTCACGAGGAATGTGCTTAAAAGAAATAGAAACAAAGGAACCATTGATCTGACAAATCTATTTAATCACTGCAGCGAGCTTCTAGTCAACATTGTCTAAATTGCCATTATTCACCAAGTTTATAATCACTTGTGAATCGAATTCACAGGTAACACTAAAAAAACCCTGAGTACAGAAAATCTGAGTCACTTCTAGAATTGCCAAGGCCTCCATCAAGTTGTTGGTGTGGTGGCCCTTATAAATGGAGAACAGAAAACAAACTGATCCACTATTGTCTCTACCTAAGCCGCTGATTCCAGTAGCCCCTGGGTTGCCCTTAGAGGACCCGTCAACATTGAATTTAATGCACCCATGTGTAGGAGGAGTCCAACGTCCCAAGCGGCATGTAGGAGGAGCCCACGGTCTATTCCCAAAGGTGGCCCACATGGCAGAAGGAGTGGATGTGGCTACTGGCAAAACAAGGGATAAGTGCTAGAAAATAGTGACCACAGCTAGGTCCTAAGCTGCCACCTGATCACAATTGGCCCGAATGGTTTCCATAATAGCATTGCAAACTTTGGCCCAGACTTCCCTGAGGCTGGAAAGGGAGGCTTGGAATGTCCTTTTGTTGCATTCGATCCAGATGTTCCAAAGAATAAAAGCAGGGCCAATGGCCCACATAGTCTGTAGAATAGGCTTTTTGGTAGGGGGTGGACCTAGGTGCTGCCAAAATTTGGCTAGGGAGGAAGCATGCCAATAGGGGTAGTTCCAAACCTCCCACCAAAGATTCCATAAGCTCCTGGAAAAGGGACACTGGAAGAATAGGTGCACCCCATTCTCTTGATTTCTACAGCAAAGCAAACACATTGAAGGCCCCTGATAGCCTCTTCTGCAGAGATTCTCCTAAGTCAGGCATTTGTTTTAGGTGAGAGTCTAGAGGAAGAAATTGCATTTCAGCTAGGTAGCCTCATTCCATATGTTTTTCCCCCAAAAGAAGTCCACATCCCCAAGATGAATCTTAGAAAGCACCTGATAACCCGATGAGACCGAGTACTGTCCACTGGGGTCACCTCCCCAAGCCAGGTCATCGCTCTCACTCAAAGAGCTATAGCCACAAGAAGCAAGAATCTGAGAAAGCTCCACACGGTTCTCCATAGTCCCTCCCAATAGCCAATCCATCTCATTCTTCCACTTGTACACAATAAAAGTCCCCAAGTTATAAGCCTCATTGTAATGCTCCACTATGGTCCAGTCAGCAGCAAGAAAAGCATCACACAGTAACTACAAATGGGGATGAGAGGCAAGGAGGGGGGGAGCTCCGTTCCAAGAGTCTTCCCAAAAAAGTGCCTCAAAACCCCTGTTACAAATCCAAAAAAAACTAGGCTGCACCAATTGGGCTCCAAGTTTGAGGGTGGTCCACACCACAGAACCTCTTCCCTCAATAGGCATTCTAGGAATCTCCGATGGGTTAACCCCTGGGAAATATTTCAAAGACAAGATACGGGCCCAGAGGTGGGAATGGTTGGTGTACCAATGCCAATATAATTTAGCTACGAGAGCCTGACTCAAGAGAATGGAAGATCTCAGCCCAAGACCACCATCCTTCTTTGGACGACAAACCATGATCCAATTAACAAGACTCCATTTTGATTGTCTTAAATTGCCACTCCACAAAAATTGCTGAGATAGAGCATCGTATTCTTTAAGAAAGAACATAGGGGCAGCCTGGACCATACTATGATAAGTTGGCAGTGCCTGAATAATGGATTGCAGAAGGGTCACCCTCCCAGCCGTCATAAGCCAATGGTGGGTCCAATGATTAACTCTCTGATTCAGTTTGTCCAACACATTCTGCCAGAAGAGCCTGGGCTACTTGCTAACCACAATGGGAATTCCCAAGTAAATAACCGAGAGAGACTGTATCTGGAATCTAAATATAGCAGCAATCCATCTCTGAATAGCCTCTGGAGTATTGAAGAAAAAATTGGAAGATTTGTGTTCATTTATACTCTAACTGGAGGCAGCCAGGTAAGAGTCCAATGTGCTCCTGAAAGCCTACGCTTCGTGAATCTGGGCTTGCCCCGCTAAGATGGTGTCATCCACAAATTGGAGGTGAGTCAGGTTAGGAATCCCCTGTCCCCAATGCCATCCCTGAATCACATGTTGGGATGCCTAAAATTTGATGAGCCGGCCCAACCCTTCAAAAAGGATAATGAATAGGTATGGGGAGATTAGATCCCCCTGACGAAGTCCTCTAGTCACCCCAAACAATCAGGAGGGTGCCCCATTGATGAGGACCGAATAAGAGGGTGTAGTAACACAGTGAAGTACCCATTTTATCTAGTCCTGGCCAAAGCCAAATGCCATGAGGATTTTCTGTAGAAAACTCCAATCTGCCCTATCATAGGCCTTGGCCAAATCTAGCTTAATGAACATAGACCTCTCTTGAGAAATGTGCATAGAATGAATTGCTTCTGAAGCAATCACCACACCATCCAGAATTTGCCTTCCCACAATAAAGCCCCCTGTTCCTCGGAGATGATAATGAGAAGCCAGACCTTGAGCCTTTCTGCAATGAGCTTGGTAATAATTTTGTAAATCATATTACAGAGTGCAATAGGCCTGAAATGATCCACACAATTAGCCTGTTTCTCTTTCGAGATCAAGACCAAGAAGGTAGCATTGAGAGCTCTGAGCATTTATTTGTTAAGGAAGGACTCCTGCATAACATCCATGAGGTCCTGGCTGATAATACTCTAGAACTCCTAAAAAAACTCGGCTAGGAAACCATCTAGTCCAAGCGCTTTTCCTCAATGCATGCTAAAGACCACAATTTCCACTTCTATTTTCTCAATCAGTTTCAGCAAAGCTTCATTCATCTCCGGTGTGATAAGAGAAGGAATGCAGCCTAGAATCTCATTCTCCTCTAGTTGAGCTGTAGGTGGTATGCCAAAAAGGAGCTCCAAATAGAAGTAGACAACTTCCTCAGATATAGCAGGAGAGGAGGTGATACGAGAGCCATCCAGAGTCACAAGAGAGGTTAAATAATTCTTGTTGCAGCGTGCCTAGACCGACTTGTGGAAGAAAGTTGTGTTCCTATCCCCCTCCTGGAGCCAGTCAATACGTGACTTCTGCTTCCAAAAGATCTCTTCCCATAATTCCCATTTCGAAAGGTCTTTTAAGGCCACAAATTCAACCCTATGAAGATCCTTTATCAAGCCAAAGTCTCGGATTTGTTTAGTCACACTGTCCAAACTTTCCTGCACCCTTTTCTTCATTGCATGAAGATTGCCGAAGTTGTTTCTATTCCAATCCTGCAGCTTTCACTTCACAAACTGAAGCTTCTTAGCAAAAGAGAACATGGCCATACCATATTCAGGACCCCCTTGCCTCCATCAGTGGGTCATAAGGCTATGGAGATCAGGATCCCGAAGCTACATAAGTGG